>CM029793.1:15887849-16044708 GCA_017562165.1 Ectropis grisescens | reverse complement strand
AAAATGTATTAAATGTATCTTACTTAGACGTATTTGATGACAAGCAGCGCTCCCTGGGTTTACACGCGTAATTCTTGTTCCGGTTATTTTCGCGAGATAACAAGTAGATATTCTTTTAGAATAATCTGATTGTGGTACAAATTTCAGCACTATCTATTCTATGCTTCGACGTGATTAAACAACAACCATCCAAACATCCAAATATTGACATTTATAATAGTAATCAAATCAAATCATGCATTTAGCTTGTGTCTTCATGCTTGTACCTATCGTTGTATCATTTATTAGTAGGATATATACGTATATCCAATGCGTACTGGCATCGTTCGAGCGTCCAATTCACAGAGTGTGCACAAAGTGCATCGCGCAGCCGGACAATTCCTCTATTCCCTCAAAGGGCTTTTATTCATTTGAGCGAAAACTTCTCACAACTTTGCTGGAAAAACAATTTTATCTGAAATGAAATCTTCCACTGCCGTCGCCTCGCTGCAACTTAGTTTTTTCAGATCTTATTCAGTTTGGTGGCTATCAACAATGGACGGCCAGTTTTGTTGGCGAGTGATTCAACTTATTTCAAAGTCACATTAGATATTTGTGTCATTATCTTTAATAAAAATAAATGGCAGCCAAGCGTACCTATGTTTAAAATTTTCTAAACACGAGCCCTGAATCAGAGGAAATTACGTAAAAGTAGAGCGGAGGACCCTACATCGCACCATATGATTGGCGATTTATGGTGCAATGTAGGCTCCTCCCCACCACTTTTACGTAATTTCCTCTGATTTTAGAGCTCGTGTGTAGAGGGGTTAAATGGCAAAAAAATGACAGACATAGAACTTAGCGATGTAAGTGAACACCTACTTATAACTGTTGCAGGGCGGCGGAGAAAGCGAAACGAAGGAGTTAAATTTAGTGTTGAACGAGAGGAAAGAAAATCTTGTGATTGTTACAACAGTGATATACGTAATATTGGTATATCTGTAGCTATATAGGTGACATATTGTGCAACATAGTCCTGTTTTATGATATTATAACTTATAATTATAATATTCTAAGTTATAAGTTTTCACTTCTATCGACAGTCCCGATGACTGCCTATTTTATTGCAGTGAAAACTTATTTTGGCGAACCACAATAATTGATTTTATTTGGGCAGAACCGTTGTTGTCAAAAATATATTACAATGAAAACTAAATTAGATATATTACATCTTAGATCTCTGGGTGACAAGCGCAGTGAATGATTTGGACTCTTCTTGTTCCAATAGCTGCGTGTCACTGTGCTGTTATGTGGCAGGCATGTTGCTTACCATCAGGAACATGTCATGCTGGTCATTGTCACTCTTCATTTATAAAAAAAAATACTCTCTAAACCCAAACATACTATTTACACTGAGCACATCCAAATTATCCATAAACCGTTAAAGATATCATAATAATCCCTGAAATCGTCCACTGTTAAACAAAGGCCTCTCCAATTCCAATCCAACCATTCAGCCCAATCCTTGAATTTAGTTTCCGACCACTACGCCATTTGTAAATCGTCACTAAACCTAATTTCAGGGCGTCTTACACCACTATTCACGCTTTCCGCTCCAGTAAAAGGTCTAAGGCAATAAATGTAACTTCTTTAAAACAAAATAGTAAATTATTTTACTCGAATCAAAGCATTAAAATGATTGTAAGGAAGTCTGATCTCCATAATCTGGAGGAGCGAAGATGACGCGAGTACATTTATTGGGGAAATAGCGCGAGTGAGTTATGACATGACGGCTGCTATTCTGTTATTGTGGGTAACGTCTGGGGACCTATTTACAAAATCGTTCGTTGGTTTGTAGAAAGCTAAGTGAATAGAACAAAATAATGTAAGCATTCTCCTAAGCCTATTAATATTAAAATGTCAATCCATATTTTGATCATGGTTACTTAACCACGTCGTAACGATTGAGATTTTTATAGTTTGTAAGACCTAGCTACTTTTATCCCGAAAAAATGACGGGAACGGGAACTATAAGGGTCAAACCGAGGGCACTGCTTCTGTATAATAAGTGAGTATTTAATAATAAATAAATAAATGGTGTAATAGTAGATAGATAGAAACACTTTATTGTGACACAAACATATTAAAGTATTACAGAGAAACACTTATGAACTAGCTTAGTAATATAATATCAGCTATCTTGTTGCTTTAGAATGGAGTTATAATGGGATTGTGTATGAAATGTCCACCAATTTTTTTTGTATCCATTTATTTATAGAAATGGAGGAATGTAAGCAGCCTACTAATATTATCTCGTACTAGGTACTTAATAATATAAATGTACAAGTTTGGATGTTTGTTACTCAATCACTCAAAAAATACTTGACTAGTAGCGCCTCAAGATTTTACCCACGTAGTTCCCGTTCCAGTTGTTTTCCCGCGTTAAAAAATAGTCTATGTACTATTAGATAGTTTTAATTTTCTTAGATTTTTAGTTTAACGCATACGATTTTGGGGGGGGGGGCTGGTCATCCCCTGTGCTGTGCAATAGGCAATTTTATTGCGGAAAATTTACGCAAAAATAAAATACGCACGTCAAACTCTTACTCGGGCTCGTGAAATAATGCTTCCCACACAAAACACTCATCATAAAATTTTAAGTGTTATTACACACATACGATCTGAATTTCAACAACAATCATTTATTGCATGAGATTCACCAATAACACATTGATTATGAATAAACAAATTGCTTTGTTATAATTTGCGTTTCACAAGTATTAGTATTTAGCGTGATGCAAAACAGCTATCTAAAGATTGAAATTAATCTTTTTACCGATCAAATTTAATTTCCCTTAATTAATTTCTCCACTTCCTTTTCCATCGTCATTTCTTTATTGAACACCCCGTGACCGCCAAGCTGCTTTAATTAGAATATTTCATTTTCGATAGTATTATTTTTGAAAAAAAAAAATTACAAAGATAATATAAAACTAAAAATATAGGTAATATAGGTATAGCCACGGTAGCGTTGTCGTCGTCTATGAGTCTTTTGGCACGTCTCTCGATCGTTTCCAAACCCTCCAGCTGGTACTTAGCGGCTCTTCTACCGCCTAACTAAATCGGCTATGGCTTTGAAAATGCTATCTCTATCATTTCAAGTGAAAAGAAAAGAGAAAGCAATATCAGAGCTAAGACAGTTTTAGATAAACGATAGACCCACCGGTCCATCCCAAAGGTGGAAAACCACTTGCGACCACTAGCAATAGGGAATATGCATGCTTTTTTTTATATGTTTAATTCACTTTTTACATTATTATAACACAATAAAAATATAAATAATCTTGTAAATTGATTTTTAAAATAATATTTAAAATATCAATAAAATTTGTCCAGTTTAAATGCCGCCATCTTTCCCGTGTCTGCATGACGTCACAGGCCACGACTTGTGTTTGACAAATACAAGTGTTGCAGTTACTTTGTACCGATTTTTGAGTTGTGCTAGCTAATCAAACGATGGAGAACACGACATTTCTCTCTAACACTACTAGCGCAATACGAATATCGACACCGTTAAAGCAGAAAACATGCCATGTGACGTCACATTTGGTTTCCACAGATTATGATGCGTTTCGCAAACTTGAATTTCCCGGGCCTATTTTGCACTTTTTAAATAATATTTTTTATAACTAATAACTAACTAAATAATAAAATAATTGTTTTGGCATAATGGCGGGACATTAAGGATTCTACGAAAAAAAAATCAATCCAATTTAAACTAGGTACATGCATATTCCCTATTCATACGAGTGTTTTAGAAATAAGTTCCCTATTTTCGTGTAGTGTCGAGGTGGGGGGGAGCGGGGCGCGGGCGGGAGACGCCGCGGTGGAGATTTATGGCCGGCGCTGAAGAGACGGTGTTAAAGTGTTATGTTGGTAATGAACTCGTGTTGTTCGCTTCTATTTTCTAATTGTATTATTAATCGGTGCTTCTATTGTGATATTCCGAGAGCTGGTACCAAAATTAGGATAAGTATTTGAGGCAACCTGAAAACTTGTCCGATAGTTCTTCTATACTCCAACACGAAGGTGCATACCTGACTGGTTAGTAGCGGAGTAAAATGAATCCTTGTATGAAAACTAACGTGGTTATTACATATTTTAAATAAGTACACGGGTAACTCACGTTTAATAGTCAGTCCAGTCCGACTCAAGTTTCGATCGCATCCGGCGATCTTTTTCAAGGAGAGTGCGCGCGCGGAAAAAGAACTTGAAAAAGATCGCCGGACGCGATCGAAACTTGAGTCGGACTGGACTGACTATATTTATATATATAATCGTGAGTTACCCGTATATTTATTTAGAATGAATCCTTGTATTTAGATCACCTGGCAGGTAGATAGTAAATAGTCCCTTATAAATGATCTCACTTATTGAGAATCAATTATTTAGTTATAAATAACACCCAATTTAAATTTCAAGTGATTCCTCAAATGTTAGTCGTATTACATAAGTTATAGAGCTATAATTCCCCCCGGTCTAATTGTAAGATTAATCTTTGCAATTTTTGTGGTGGTGTCGTAGAGACCTAGAGGGAGAAACCCAATTTACGATCATGAGGTATTTTATTTAAATTACGCCAGCACTTCTGAATCTTTTTAACAAGCCTCCAAAAATAGAAAAAGTTTATCAATTCGACTATCATATTTTTTAAGAAGCTATGTGACCTGATTTCTCGAGATCGCCTAAAATTATTTTAGAATTTCTTTTTTTTTGTCAATAACAGATGCACAAGTTTTTATCATCGCTGGCTGTCTGCTGGCTGCTGGCTGGGATTCATGAAAACCTCGTGAAGAAACCGGCGTTCCAAGAAAAATATCTCGAGGACACACGTCATCCGCCAACTAGCACTTGGTCAACGCAGCGTGGTGGCCTTAACTCTCTCCTTCTGAAAAAAGAACTCGAGTACCAGAAGTGAAAGCATAAAATGAGCTTCTTGTTCTCATGGTTTTACTAGCAACTCGCGTAGTTCTCGTTCCCGGATTTTCCCGTGACAAAAAAACCTATGGCAATGTTGGCACAACTTAATTTTGTGCCGTTAATGCAAGCGCTAATTGTTTCTATGAACCGAATATAAGACACTCAAAATACAGGCCTTACTAAGTTAGGGCCTATTAGTGTAAAACCATCTTGGCCTTAGCCTAGTATCACTTTTTTTAAACCTGCCTTATGAGACATTTTAATTGTTTTAGCAAATAAATTTTTACTTCACTTAGAGCAAATATGTCTAGCAAAATGCCACAATGTACATAACTGTTCTAAATTCTTTCAAACAAGTCAAAACACAGTTAAATTTCACAAAACACAACCTATTTTCAAACGATACTGAACCGTCTCAGACGCGGTCTTTGGACAACACGCTCTATATATCCTGTTAAATGGAAACAATAGAGTTTTTCCTTCCAACGGCACAAAAGTAAATGCCCTTTTTAAGACGCTTAATGTCTGCAAAAAGCCACGTGCGTCAGACAAATGACCGACATGAAAAAAAATATTACGACCTACCTCCATTTACCTGGATACTAATACGGCTTGCAAAGAAAAACGGGCGAGAATTTCCTTTCACGGCACGTACATTGCTGCGTTCCTACCGGAGTGTAATATTTCGAGACGCAAAAAGTGTTCAATGTACAACCACAAAGTGTAGTGTTGTTTTAGTCGTTTCATGGTCGCGTCGTAAAATAGCTTGGATTTCAAATATATTTGCTTGGGAGAACGTAAAATGAATTTTATTGAAAGGGACGCGGTATTTTTGCGCTGCATGGGGCTTGATTGAGCTATACGAGTCCTTATTACAATTTACCTTTATGTACTATTATTTTTTGCAGAAAACATATACAATACTTATTCTTCGAAGTAAAGTGTATACATGTAAAGTGTACATAATATTTTAAAGTGTACAAAATCTTCATCATCATCCTAGCCTTCTGCTGGAGATAGGCCTCTCCCACGGCTCCGCACTCTTATCCTCAGCTTTACGTCTCCATCCATTGCCTGCTGTTTCCCGTATATAGTCACTCCATCTAGTTTCAAGGTATCCTACACAAACATGGCCGATTTGCGATCGCCACTCTTAAAATCTTAATTTATAAAATTTCAGTGTCACGATTTGTGTGAACTCATCACCAAATCAGCTCATTCATGAAAGCTAAAATTTATATTATTTATAAATTTATGTAAATTTTATTCTATTTGAGAGATAGGACACTTTTTTGATTTTTGTTTTGATTGGATGCGTTTTAAATAATAACGATATTCGAGCGAAGCCGGAACGGGCGCAGTTAATACATAAATAACATTAATTTGATTATAACTGTTGACATATAAATAATTACTTACCTACAAATAGATATCTTTTGCGGAAGAAAAATAATAATTACAGTCACAAATAGTTTATTAAACGAAAGTTCAAAACGTGAGAAATTAGAAAGTTTAGATATCGAGAAGTTTGATGTTTGGGTAATCGTTGCATTTTTTTATTTACCATAGTGACGGGATAAGCGAGACATTAACTTGGTTATATTATGTAACTTGAATGGGATAAGTTAGCTGGCAATTCGTCCGATCCATTTTTTGGCTGTTTGGACGAAGAGACACATTTATATTGCTTGATTTACACATACTTATACTCGTATTATAAGCAAACTAAGGTGGGAATGGACCGGCCACATCACTCGTAGAACAGACAACCAATGGGGAAGAAAGGTTCTCGAGTGACGACCACGAACCGGAAGACGCAGTCTTGGACGGCCTCGCACTAGATGGACAGAAGAACTCACAAAGGTCGCTGGAAACCGCTGGTTGCAGGTTGCGCAGGACCGTACGTTATGGAAATCTAGTGGGAGGCCTATGTTCAGCAGTGGACGTCTTGCGGCTGATGATGATGATACTTATTCCTCATTGTAATCACGGGCAGACACTATAAATATTTATATTATATAGAACCACTTTTAACTCACTTAATACCTTTAACACTAAATTTAAAAAATGTAAATACTTTAAATTTAGTGTACCTGCTGCATTCAGTCGACACTGAATTCAGTGAAGTGTATTAGCATTCAGTAACCTGGCATACTAAATTCAGAAGCGAGAATTGCTTGCTTCTATCTTGCTTCTAAACTTGCATCTGAATTCAGTCGACTAACCTTACTTCTAAACTTGGTTCAAAATTCAGTCACTAAATTTAGCCAAGTGTAATAAAGGCTTTGCCTAGTGCTCTAACGTTCAAAATTAAATCGAGACTTGGTAAATGTTAACCTACAAATATATTAACAGAAATTTTCTGTCCAATTTCGCAGTTCTCAGTAAAATAACGATTCCCGAACAATTTAGGGTAGAAACTGAATATTTTTGGACAAAAATGTATATCTGTTTCAGATGAATTCACCATACTTTTGTGACCACAAAATTACATGAGACCGTTCCACATAATCGGCTTATCGTGTCCAAAACATTAAAATGTCCCAAATACGACTGTATTTTACGAAACTAAACCTGGAATAAGCAGAGACAGACGGCCGGAAGCGACAGATATTTCATCCGACGACCGGAAGTATCGTTCCGTTCTGAAATAAAAGTCAAAACAATTACGTTTTAGAGTTTTGTTTGCGACGCGTCGTCGATTTGGTGAAGAAGTTTTGCTGAGAATAGGGACAACTTGGGAACTCGGATATACAAATTCTACGAAATACGTTTCAGAAAATTGTATGCGTTTTCACAAATTCTGATATTATTATAAATGTACGTCATTACAATGACGTCCATTTAAATCTCAATACATAAAAATGTTATGTTGGTTTGTGTACGCTTCAAAAACTCAAAAAGTTCTGCACCGATCGAGCTGAAATTTTACAATGATTTATATAATCCGCATCAAGGATTGTTTTTGTCTAATTCTTGCATCACAATGTGCCACAGCGAAGCGTGGCAGATTCATATTATTAATATTCATATTCATATTTATTCATAAAAGATAATTTTACACGTCAATTACAAAAAATCAATGAAATACATTACTGTACTTATCATATAAAACATTGTCATAAATTAATAAAAAATAGTAAAATAATCAAAATAAACAGAACATTATGTAATAGTCTAAGTATTAGAGTTTTAGTGTTTTAGAGTAAAGCTAGTTTATTATAAAGGACGAGATTCTCAAACTATGTGTACGCTTTTTAAAGTAGATATATTTTATTACCCGATAGCTTGGTAGATCTTAAAAATGGTGTAGACTTGGTTTCGTATATATTTTTTTCGAAATTGGTGTAGCGGTTTTATAAATAGATAAATACCAAAATAAATATTTTTTAAATTTTGCTAATCTAGACGACGTCTTCGTACTAGCTCGTCGTTTCATTGGAACAATGTGTTTAAGAGATTTCGCAAAAATTAGGAAAAGGTTTAACGACCAGTAATGCAACTTGCATATTTTGAAAGAACAACTTACGACATTTTATATATATACTTCTCTAAACTACTTCGAAATTAAAGATGTTTGGCTTTGTTTTGTCATAGTAAAAGACAATTTTGAAACGCCACGAGTAATTATAATTGATATTTAATTGGATAACGGGACAGTCACGTATATACGGTCGGTCAATCCGACTCGAGTTTCGGCCGCGTGAGTACGTGAGTGTCCCGTTATCCAATTAAATATGTGTAACAACCACGTTAACTTTAATACTAAAATTATAATTGAAATAATTAAAGTATGACGATGAAAATAAATATTTGTTCCATTAAAAAGGATGCTCCATTTTGTAAATTAAAATGAAATTGCTTAATTTTGTTTATATATAATTTCAAATGAAATATTTTTATATTTTTACTACCCGGCTTTTATATTTACCACCTACAGCAAATCTGACCATATAAATTAATCATTACATGTTACATTAATTAACCCTTAAGGTAAAGTAATGTAACATGCAAGTGACATAATAACTTTTGCTTCTAAAAAATGTACGACTAGTTCATATAACAATACCGTAATCATTTACGAATTCCTGAGTTGAATTTTAAATTGAAGTCAGTTATTATTTTTGCAGAAAAAAATATATTTATCCAAGAAATTAAGTGAAAATCAATGACATTTCAGTTCGGTTATAGACCTTGTGATATTGTGATAGACATTGGGTATTGGCTTTCAATTCCCAATATTTACGACGTTATCAACTCTAATTCTCGACATTACATTACAATCGCATTAAAATACAATCCTAACGTTGATTGAGATTTCTTAATTAATTAATCTTTAATGGATCTTAATTGATTAATTAACGCAAATTAATTAATGTTTTAGGAAATGTCCATTACGTAGCGTTTAGAAAAAATAATATTATTCACGATAGTACCTAATAACTAAAGAAATCATTCCCAAAACAGCGCTCACTATACAGTTTTAATTTTTAGGCTTAGAATGATTTATTTTGGACCCAGCCGAATTGTAACAGACAATTTCAATAATGATTGGGTTTCTTTTGGGTAAGCGCGCAGGCGCCAGGCGCGATCCAGGAGGGGTCATGGAGTCATGACCCCCCCCTGGGCTGGGTCCAGTACCTAGATGGACCGTGACCCCCCCCTGGAGCCATGTGACCCCTCCTGGAGCCAAAGCTGTATCCGCCCTTAGCAGAAGCATACTCCAAGTTCAAGTTACAGCCAGTCTAGTCAGGAGAACGGCGACTGCCGATCTGGAGCCACGGATTTAAATCCCATGCGCACCAATGTCGTTTCGAAGTCATGTGCATAATGCCGCTAACTCAAAGAAAAACCGGATGGACGACGGTGAAAGAGTTTTCCTTCGCCATTTTTTTTTCATGTGGAACCCGAAACGTACCTAAAATCTTTATAGGTCTTGTGTCATCTACCAACCCGTACTTGGCCACCAAGTGGGATTACGTAGCTCATACACGCTCCATCGTAGACGCATCATCGCTAAATATCGGGCGAAATGCCAGTCAAGTGTAAAGCTATAAAAAATAAAAGAAAATTGTCAGCATAGGAACTGCCGATAGAAGTGAAAACATATTAGCTTACTTTGGAAACTACACGGTTGTATCCGGAGGGCGTGGCCTGGCCATCTAGAAATGCGTCAGCACTTTCGATTGGCTCATGCGTTTCTAGATGACCATGATGACCAGGCCACGCCCTTTCAGCATTTCCCATTGGTTGATGCATTTCTAGATGGCCAATGACCGTGGTCCCGTGTTCACCCAAAGATTTCTTATCATACCCGAGTGTGACGTTAGAACTCAATTCACAGCCCACGACAAATCTGTCTAGGATAAAAGATGTATTCACTTCAAGATTCGAATCGAGGACGTCACGGCAGTGAAATAGTAGTTCTCATCTCTAGGCCGCCTTAGTTTCATCCAAACAAGGGGCCAAACAATTGATTGTCATGTTTTCTCTCAAGAAACAATCTCGAAAATCCTTTCTTGTTATTCACAGAGTAATATTATTTAATAAACAACCCTTTTTATCCCAAATATGCGCGAGTCCAGAGCCTTTAGTACCCTACACTAGAACCTACTTGCATTCTGGTTCTCAGTGGCGTTACTTACGTATTATTGGTTTCTTATGTTTGTAATTTGTAGTACATTATTTTTGTCAGAAGTTGAATGTTGTCGCAACCTTTATCCCGTTTCTCGTTAGATAGTGTTGCACAGTTAATGCTAAGTTTCGTTTCGTTTTAACTCGTTATATTTTAACAATCACGACCTACATTGAGCAACGAAATTATGACCTACTAATATTATAAATTAGCATGTTCGGAAATCTGTTGCTCAAACACATCGGAACTTCTAAACGGACCTGGTTCAAATTTGGAACGCAGTTAAAAAAGTTAAAGCTAAACTCAAAAAGTTCTGCACCGATCGAACTGAAATTTTAGAATTATATGTAAGTCGCATCAAGGATTGTTTTTATTTAATTTTTGCATCACAATGTGTCACAGCGAAGCGTGGCAGGGTACAGCTAGTACGAAATAAAAACAAAGGACACATTTTCTACATTTTCAACGTTTTAAATTATCACTTTATTGTATTATAATAATTATTATGCAGAAAACTGTCAAGCATTATACACGCATAAAATGTTTTTAATACAATTGTTTTACAAACATGTTATACCTATGTAATTTTGTACATTTTTATAGGAACTTTACCATCACACTCTAAAAATTCGCTGTAACTTCAAAACATACTATCATGACTATTGTACGAGATGACATACGTGAACTTGTTATAGGTGCAGCTGAAATTCGAACCCACTACCTCACGCTTGCGTAATTGAACGTTCTCACTACTTAGCCGCTAGGACTTACACAACGAAAACATCACTTAATTATATGTAAAAATATATAAGTATTATATCAGCTATCTGGCTTCCATAACACAAGCTTTGCTTAGTTTGGGGCCAGATGGTGTTATGTGTGAAATGTCCACCAATAAGTATTTATTATTATTCACGTATTTATTTCTTTTATTAAGCCTAAGTTTTTTACAATATTGATATATAAAACAACATATAAAAACATTATAAAAACTTAAATTATTATTATACCTAATTTTATTTAACACAAAACTAATCAAAATATTTTATGCCTATTGTCATAATCTGTAATAGCATAATAATGAGAGTAATTTCCGGAACCATTAAGGTATATTACTATTTTGCGTGAATATAAAGGACAGACGCAACGACACGCAAATATTTGCAATTCGCCGCCATGCCGATCATAGTGAGTTACTTTGTTATATAATGTATATTTATATATATCTTTAATTGCTTAAATACATGTGTGTTTGTGTGTGTGTATGTGTGTGAGTGTGTGTGTGTGTGTGTGTGGCTTATATACGTGCACAAGAAATTATACCTCTTTTTATTTTTCAGAGCTATTACTGGCGCTAACGTACAACTAAAGCAATCGTAAAAAATATTGTTTCAACATTTCCAAGCTTGAAATTATTTATTACTTCAAAAATAAATAGTTTACTTCCCAATATATAATCCCACATTTCTACTAACATTATAAAGGCGCGAAAGTTATAAGTTAATATTATATTATAATAGAGTGTGCACATAATTTTTATGTATTTATGTTTTTACTTCTGCTTACACTTCCGGAGCGCCACTGCATTCTTTAATTATATTATTTATGCTTGGGAAACCAAGGTCTTGCTATGCATAATATTACTAGAAATGGTTTTCATTCCGATTGTATAGTTGAGTTACCAGAGCTGTTTGTAGTAAACGGATTTTAATGATTCGATTTTGTTATGCATTAGAAAGTAGATATAGTCTTTATTAAATTGAGATATCGAGTAAATTAAGAGTTATTTGTTATCGTGTAGTATATTTCCGTCGTTTATGAACTGTTAGTCCGAAATCTAATCACTGCCTCCCTTTACTTGGGCTCAGATGTCTTTGACAGGCGACTGAAGTAGTACCTATCTACCTCTATATATTACCTACTGTGGTGTCATAATTTTTTTGCGAAGAAGTATTTAATTTGGAAACTTAAAAAAATCGGTAGTGACAATGTTTATGATTGGGGTAGGTCTATAATCTGTGTTAATATATCGGCTACATCCGAGACAGATTGTCTATCTTGCGTTTTTCTCTACCAAGATAGGATTGGATATTAGAAATGTATTCTTTATTTCTTTAATTTGCTTATGCTGCATGATGTAGTCTATCTTACCCCAGTATTATTAATTACGAAATATTCATCATGTGTGTATATTATGTATGACGAAGCAAACTTTTAAATGTTAATGCAGTGTCGTGAAGTGTGTAAATATTGCGGTATTAATATTACAAGTGTCATTTTATTTCATTTCTTATAATATTTTGATATTACGGTAATTTTTCTAAAGTATTTTATCAAGATTGTAGGTACTAATTTTGATTGACTGGTTATCTTATTGATTTGTACTTAATACAAATATTTGCCATCCGCATTCAGCGCGATAATGCTGCCAGCCTAAACTGCAATTTATTCCAAAGCCCGATCCACTAACATAATAAAATGTTGCCTTTTTGTGCTATATGCACGCTGCCGACGCGACGTACCACCGACTTATTATCACGCGCGGGCGCAGATTGCTGTCATGGCTATTTTAAAAGAAGCTGCCGGCGACTCCTGCTGAATATATTGTTAATTTCATTTGTTTAATTTTCAGATAGCATCAATCATCATGCTAACGGTTACCTACGCTCTTCCAGCCAACATTAACACGGAGAACGATCACACATACAGCTACAGCAACTACCCACCAGACCACGATATGATTGTGGCGGTTATGGATGTGATTTCCGAAGTAGCTTTCGCCGGTGGTGACAAAAATACACTATTGGCTGAATTAAATAAAGTTATACAGATCTTGTCTGTAGAAAAAGATGATATACCAGAAGCATATGCTTATAGGAAACAGGCGCTGCTGGATGTATTGGATCGGGTCAAAAACGTTGCAGATACTACCGGTAAAGAATTGGTAGTTCATGAAGTGTCAAGTTTGATATCACAGATCAGAAATCAATAAAGACAGTCGAAATTTAATGTTTGTTTGATTTTTGTCCTTAAAAGAGACCTATGGTAGATGATGCTAGATACCTTTAAACGTGTATTAAACTATGGGCTTGCAGCAGACAGAAGACGCAGAATCCTATGTTCATTTTTAATTATTCGTTGTTTACATCTAAACTAATATTTTTAACATTTCATTTCTGTGATATATGACATTAATAATGATTTTGACAACTTTATAGTCTGACAATCTGAATCTGACATACATTTTGTGCATTGTGATTTTGTGATCGTGAATTGAATTCTGTGTGTAATTACCATTGTTTTTTAAAATATCGACTATGCAATATTGTTTTGTATATTATTATATTTTTTTTTAATAAAGAGTGACGAGACGATCAGAACATGTGCCTGATGGTAAGCAACATGCCTGACACATAACAGCACAGTGACACGCCGCTATTGGAACATGAAGAGTCCAAATCATTACCTAGCACTGCACTGCGCTCGTCACCCAGAGATCTAAGATCTTATATCTCTAAGCCCTGTAATTTCTCTGAAAACATTGCCCTTAAAACCGGAACACAGTAATGTTTGCACATTACTGCTTGGCGGTAGAATAACTGGCAAAGGTGTGGTACTTCCCCAGGCGGACTCTGCCAAGAGTCCTTACCACTACAAAAAAATTGCGATATGTGAATATGCGATGTGATTGATGTATCTAGTTTGCTGTGAGATATTGTGAAAAGGTAACACTTATCTGAATACTTATTGTGCACATATTATGTTTATCAAAACACAAAACAACACGAAATGTCTGTATACCAAACTGTGATGGAAACTAGCGAACGTTTCTCTGGTCTCTGACACAACAACACAATTTTGTAAAAACCTAGTTTCACAAACGAATAAAAGTATCATTGAACAAACATATTAAAATGTATAACCTGAATGGTTAAAAAAGGATTATATTTATTTTTCTTCTTTAGTCAGCACTTCTGGGTAGTGGAAAATCTTATAGAGCCGCATCACCGCCATACTGATTTCAGGCGGCGGTGGCGGTGTAACGTAACAATAGAACGTAAGCGTTTATCTTTTTCTAGTGAAAACATCTTTTGGCGCGCTACAGACAGATATTTCCTGGGTTGTGAATTGAATTTGAGCGTCACGGTCGGAAATGACAAGAAATCTTCGGGTAAACTCGGGATCATGGCTATTGGACATCTAAAATAGCGTCAGCATTTCTCATTGGCCATAGGTACATACTTTTAAAATTATCCGCTTGATACACTGCCCGCTTTTCGCGTTTACAAATTTGGCGGGAAAACGGGTGTCAGGTTACATAAGTGCGGTGTTTATGTTTGGGCATATGAAGTGGCGCCTTACTTTTACCCGTTTGAGCCATTTACTCTCAAAAGCGTTTCAAGACGCTTCTAGCGGTATCATTTATTTATAATTAATGTACTTAAAATGTAAACTAACATTTTTGACACTTGAGTAAACATTTTTGCGATTTCTCAAGTAGTCTAACAACTATGACTTTAATCATTTATAAGGGAGACAGTGGTTTTATGGGTTAAATGTGTTGTATACGAAATAACAAACTCGAAACACCAAAAAAACTGTATTCGATTGCACAAATTATATTTTTTTTTTCAATACTTCGGGACCATTTTCACGCCAAAAATTTTGATTTTTGTTTTTTTTTATTTTATGATTTTTCTATATAAATGAACTCTAATTTATTTGAACTCTAATATATTTATTTGAACGCGCTAATCTCAGCTAACTAAAAGACCGATTTCAAATTTTTTTTCACTGTTTAATATTGCCATGATCACCAAGTGATATAGGCTTTATTTCATGTAGCACGGGCAAAGCCAGTACCGCCAGTTATGATAATATTGACAAACATAGTAGTAGATTTACAACATTATTGGATTGTTCTCGACACTGAGTCAAACCTCTTTCTTTGTCTTATTCGTTTAGAATGACAGGGACAAGGATTGTTATTCCAAATTTGAATCGTTCGGACTGCGTTGTGAATGAATACCCAGTTATCTAAATAGCGTTTTAGCGTTTCAGTTAACAGTCACAACGTTAAAACAACCAGATAACGCGAAACGTTGTAGCCGTTATTTTCTGCCCCACGCGAATAGTGTAGCGAAGCCATAACAGAAGTACATCTATAGATACTAACACAAGGAGCTTCTCAACCCCACTTGTGTGCGGACAGCCTTATTTCTTTTGTATCGTTTGACAGATTGCCGACTTTAAGTCGATTTATTATACGTAATAAGTAGAAACGTCTTGTAGGTACAATTTATGTTTCTTGTTCTATGTAATCTTCTGTTGAAATACGTTTTATTGTTGCGGTGTGATTGATTGACTTCGCCGAGACTGTGTTTATGTTTTGTTTATATGCTTGATTAATGTTTCGAATTACACATAATATTTTAAAATTAAGATTGGGTCCTATCAATATTTTATTATTGAAAAATAAATAAAATTTTGCCCCCTCGCTGTTGACAGCGCAGTAAAGCCCGAACTACTCGCATCCATGGGTCAACGTTGTGGGTTATGGCCTTTACTTTCTCCTTCTGAGAAAAGGTACCAACCGGGTTCCAATATTCGGAACATTTAGTGGCCAGGTATCTATTCAATCTTGGTGGATTTTTATATATTCGTAAATGGATGCACTGTGGTATTTATAAAAGCATAATTAAGGTCTTCGTCAATACTTTGCCTTAGTAACTTTAGAGTCCTGTGCGCAAAGTATAGCTGTCAACGCTAGTTTACTAATGTGCCTTATGTTAGAAGAGGAATATAACAATGACTTGTTAATTTCTTAAATAAATATATACCTGATCGCCGCGCAGCGACCGCAAACTGAAGCATCAGTGGCGAGCCACAGAGAGTTAACCCGTGTCACTTACAAAATTGACGGCTTTTCCGAAAGATAATGAAGAAAAATAAATATGACAATAGTTTGATAAAAAATTATGTGGTTGGTATTGATTACCTCACGATGTTTTCCTGTGCCTCTTACAGTCATGTCATACAGTGGTGCGTATGGGATTTGAACCTAAGGGATCGGCAGCCACCGTTCTCCCGGCTAGATCGGATGTAAATTAAGCTATTACCAAAAACATAATGTTATTTTCAGTAGGTACCTTCAGTAAACTTTAAAAGCTTGTTACTTCAAACGAACACTCAAAGAGATAAATTTGAGGTATGTTTAGTTGTCTAGCATAGTAATACGGTGGCAGATTTTCTTTCAGATACTTTTTTCCAAAATATTTTAACCTTCGATTACTATTCGTACCACGCAGCAAGCACCAATCAAACGGTTACAAACATCTGCCGGGTTTTATAAAACTATTTGCTCGAAAACCAATCGGTCCGACATCGATATCTCTTTGCTCAAACCAAGGAAGTTTAAGGCATGAAATGTGTACCTACATTTTACCTACTTCTTGTACCCGTTTTTTTTCAAATCCTTAGTATCAATCGCAATGAACCAAATACCGTAGGTGAAACCATATGATGCTGCTAGTTCAACAACATATTTTTAAGAAATATTTTTTTTTTCAGACTCGACCAATTATATTCCGACGATACCTCTACAACAATGAATAGCTATACTATACATTCAGAGAGACACAAAATATATAAACCGAGTCTGAAGTAATGCACACAATACATATACAATAATTTAACAAGTATTATAGTTTAATAGTAGAAAATTCAATTTATAGTTCACAATGATTAAAACAAAAGTACATTAATTACTATGTAGTTACAACATTGACCTTGTATAATTCATAACATTGAACAATATATATTTACTAAGATTTATTAATTCTTATTGGCATTCTATATTATAATTTGTTATTGTTGCTATCCATTATTAAATTAAATTTATGTGTTACCACAATGATGACATAATATGACCTAAATGTGTAATTTGTTAGGAGAAAATTTTAAATGATCCTTGTTACTTTTATTTATTTATTAAAAGTATGATTAAGTATTATTAATATTCCTGTAATACAATTTATACGCCGAAACAGGCAAGAACATGAGACACTAAACTTGAATTGCTTCTGCACACTGCTGTTAATATACGTGATTATACAACCATGTTCTGACAAATAAATAATTTGATTTGATTTGGCCAGTATTTATTAGACATTTTTGTACACTGTACAAACTAAACCTATAGAAATGGTTTTTCCAAACATATTATTGGAAGTATTTCTCTCGAAGTGGTCAGTTTGTATGGATAAACTTTAATTAAAAATATTCTCAAATTAACGAAAAGTTACACCGATTAACAAATCTGCAGTGAAAACATGTTTACCTGTACTCGGTTCAAAATTCAACTAACTGTACAACTTCCAGATGGTTTTATAACTTCCTTGGATTACACAGATTCATCGAACACGGCTGTAGAGCGAGAAACTATCACTTTGCGCATGTTGCTGCGTGTTTTTGAATATCGTGGTAAAAAGGTTTACGTTTTTCCATTCGGCTACAACTTGTATTTTCAGACAGTTAAAAACAAAAGAGGTTTAAAGTTTTGTAGTAGTAGGTCTCTGGAAACAGCTCGCCTAGGTGGGTACTGACTTTTTAAATTCTATATTAGAAATCGAATCACATATTTGTTTTCGTATTTTACATATAATACCACGGATTCGTGATAACTAAATTAAGAAAAAAAAATTGTTTGCCTGTAAAGTCGGTATACGGGCGAAAGTTTTACGTGACAACGATTTTGAGTGGTAAAATAATTTTACGGAAGGGACGCGTGCCTTTCACTTTTTATGTCTGTCTCTCTCGCTCTTAGGCGGGCTAACCATGCCCGAGTGGAAGGGACGCGTGCCTCTCACTCGCTCTCGTTGTGAGCGCATAACGTGAGCGGAGCGTAACGCAGTTTCTTGAAGTGTCACCCGGCAAACCAATTTATAAGACGTTGTCACGTCAAAAACTATTAAATAATTGATAACCATGCAGCATGCCTATCCAGAAAAAAACAATTTACTCTCGACATAAAGACACCAAGAGTGTTACCAGCGGCATCGGGAAATAATCATTTAGACAAAAATATCCACAGCTTAGACATTCTTATCACAAAAGCGGAGTTAAACCTTGTTCGAGTTTTGTTAATGTCAACCATGAAACGTCGTCACTTTTCAAGCTACATGCAGTTGGATAGAATACAGAGTTCATGTTTTGTATTCGTATGTGACCAACAGTTCACAAGCCTAACGTTATGAATAAAGCTAGAAACGACCGAATATGGCGCACAATCATCGTCCAGTATAATACAAATGCACACATCCGAATGAGCGTCAGCCCGCAGTATAAAAGCTCTGGGTTATTCAGGACCCTGCAGTCGGCTGAATAGAACGGCTGCACCGAAATGCATAATTGACTCAATCGCCGCCATTTTGAATACGCCATTTTGTATCCGCCATTTTGAATAGCCGAGCGCCACGCGGGACGCAACTTTTCGACTTCATGCAACTGATGAATATTTTGAAGGTTTGCAAAGTTCGCGAGGAATTTGGCTCGCAGCATTGTTGTGCGGGTGAAATTAGACTTGCAATAAGTTCTGGCAAGAAATCGATGCAAGTAATTTTTTATTTGTTGTCTTCTTCTTTGAAGTACCTAGTTCAAGCTTGCGAGAAAAATTACTGTTGTACAATAAGGATTTACGAAGTAGGTACATATATTACGAAGTAAAACGAATTTTGGCGCGCTTTGTTTGCGATTTGTTTTTATTTTATCCTTGTTGTCCTAACAGTAAACAATTTTAAAATAGAGAATAAATGAGTTTCTTCTGAGTAAACACGCTCCTTCGTAGACCGCATCGTTGCTTAACATGAGGTGAAATGGCATTTACGTGTTAACCTATAAGAGTTATAAATAAAACAATTCAATCTGTAAGTTTTAGTTATAGAATGATCATGTAAAAGCGTGCAATTTATAATAACACTTTTTCAGAGAAAACAAATATTTATTTCAAATAATTTATGGTGAATGAAACCCCAACAAACGCCTAAAAGAACTTGAACGAGTTCTTTCTCTTACTCAGAAAAAAAACTCGCAAGTTCTTCCAATTTAATATTGCTAGTTCAGACGCCTCTGAAGCTCAAAAAGAAGTCATCCATAATTTCTTTGAAACTAAGTAAAATTATCTTGGTATTTTTATAAGCAGAATCTACGTTTTACTTTAATATAAATAGAGAGTTTAACGGGGTAATGGAATTTTTAATTCTTTTCTACAATTATTGAACCGAGACGTTGAGCTCGATCTTATTAATTTTAAATGAACTTGGATTGAAGTTACTAACTTGATACTATATTAATTTCTACTTAATATCTTTTTTAAATTTTTAATGGACAGGTCTGTCCTCAAACCTTTAGTTCTCAAACTTTTGAACCCATAAAACTACGAGTATGTCAGTCTAGACATAATCCTGATGATCTAGTTTTATCTATTACCTACTTACTAGTTGGAAGCGTGCCCAGTATGTTGGCGGCATTGCCACCCTGAATGGACAAGGCAATCAGGCTGTCAGTTTAGGGCACCATAAATGACAACCTTATCGCTGACAGCGATTTCTTCCTGACAACAAGAAGTTTTTAAAATTGGTGTTAAAGTAGGTAATTAGTAGGTAGGTAAATTGCTTTGAAACGATTAAAGTTTTGTTGGCTTAATTTCTGGAACATGCGATTCGTAAGTACAAGGTCACAGGTTCGAATCCCGCCTGCACCTTTGAGTATTTTCTCAATTTCACATGTACAATTTTGTCGTCACCATTGGTTTTAATGGCGAAGGAAAACATCGTGAGGAAAATGGAGGTTCCAAAAATGTTTCGAGATCACGCAGCATAAGCTAACTCACACCGGATACGTGTGATGGATTATGGTATTTTTCCTGAGTCCCAGCAGTGGAAATATTATGCTTTAGCATTTCAGTTAACTTTATGTAATTTTAGTGTATTTCAGTATGCTATACTTCAGAAAAAAAGTGTCTGTGTTGTCAAATAAGTGTTTGTTGCTCAATCCCGTCAGTCTATTTGAACGTTTCGGCCTGAAATTTAGAATGTAGTCCTTTTTTTTTTGCAGTAAACCGCGGGACGGTGGCCAGACAAAACGAGCGAGCTGCGAATACCACGGCAAAACCCCACCTAAAACTTAGAACATTGTGTGAAAACCATAAAAAAAAAACGAACGAACCTTCGTGTGTATCCGTGAATAAGTCGAAGTCAGAAGTCGAAGTAAGAAGCGACGATGCGATCTACGATGGAGCGTGTTTACCTAGAAGAAACCGATTCACTCTCAATTTGAAGATACCAAGATTATAACTATATGGAAAAACCCACTCAGGCAACTCATTCCACAGCCTAGACGTTCTTATCACAAACGTAGAGTCAAACCTCTTTGTCCGTGTCTTTGGAATATCCACCATGAAACGGTGCTAGGCTGGTTTGGGTAGGCTGGCCGGGGGTAAGGGCACAATACACCCCTAGCAGGACGACAGTGCAGGTCTATCACCCCCACTCTGAATTAGAATTAGAAGCTAAGCGTAGGTAGGTACTGATATATATTGTGCATACGTTATTAAACGAATTTATTCCAGGAAAGAAAAACATGAATTACGCAAGTAAAACCGTGAGGTACTGCTAGTAATAGAAATTGCACGTATTTCATCACTCAACACCAAAACGAGCGTAATTTTTTTGAAAACTTTAATCCGTATCTTATCTTATACCTTTAAACGACCAATTCTTGTAGGTATATATATATAGAATCTGAATCTCAGAAACAGCTCGAAGGATTTTCGTGAAATTATGTATACAGGTTTCGGGGACGATAAATTGAAAAACATCATATTATGCGCGTTTTAGACAATGAAAAAAAATTGTAGGAGACAATGTCATTAGAATACGATAACTTATTTCGCCACTGTTCTTAAAGTCTAAATAGCTCAGACGGAATATTCTCGCCCTCGGAGTGAACAGGCCTCGGTTCGAATCCTGATGGTAACACTCGGGACTTTTCTTTTTGTTCTTTTTTTCTGAAAAAATCTTATACTTAGAGCCTTTTATAAACGCATTTAATTCGTATCTAAGTAAGTCATCACTACGTAATTCGTACCTGCCTAAATATCTATAATAAAAGCTCGGTCAACCAGGTACTTTTACTTGAATGTGTTAAACGCTCTGAAAATACATTGTTCTATGAACGTTACCGAACAGAAGAAACCAACCAGCAATATTAAAATTCCCCGTCCAACGTGTACGTTGTAGAATTCTAAGGTGTTCGTAGAGAACTATTTACATACTACACTTGTAGCTACTAGAATAGAATACGTCCACCAAGAAGCATTCACAAATAATCTCCTGGACTGTTTTTTTTTTAAATAAAAAGGGACGAGACGACCATGACATGTGCCTGATAGTAACCAACATAACAGCACAGTGACACGCAGCTATTGGAACATGAAGAGTACAAATCATTACCTAGTAATACACTGCGCTCGTCACCCAGAGATCTAAGATGTTATATAAATCTTTAAAAAAAAAATTTAAAAAATCATTTATTTTAAGTTACAAAGACTCTAAATACTTAATCATTCATAAAATTAAGCCCTGTAATTTCTCTGGAAACATTGCCCTTCAAACCGGAACACAGTAATGTTTGCACATGACTGCCCTAGTGGCTTTGTTGGTAGTAGCTCTGCCTGCGAAGCCGAGGGTAGTGGGTTCGATCCCCACCCAGTGCAAATATTTGTGTGATGAATTCAAATGTTTGCACTGTGTCTGGGTGTTTCTATGTATAATAAGTATGTATTTAAAACTATATAAGTATTATATCAGCTATCTGGCTGCCATCACACAAGCTTTGCTTAGTTTGGGGTCAGATGGTGTTGTGTTAGAATTGTCCACCAATATTTATTTATATTTATTTATTATTTATATTACTGCTTGGCGGTAGAATAACTGACAAAGGTGTGGTTCTTCCCCAGGTGGACTCTGCAAAGAGTCCTATCACATCCGCACATTCTATTTTTCAAGAGCAAGTTCGAGCTTACCAAAGAGTTTGCATATTTATCTATATAAGGAGCTTACCATTAACAGCCCACGAAACATCGTGATTGATCAGCGTGGTAAATTATGGCCTTGACTCTCTCCTTGCGAGAGAAGACCCCGAGTCTCGGCAGTGGGAACATTTAGTGGGCTGCTTATGCTATAGGCAATTTTTTTTAAAACTTTTATAGGTTTACACTTGACCGCCATCTCGCCTGATGTTAAGCGACGATTCAGTTTGCGATGGAGCGTGTTTACTTAAAGAAAAATAGATTCACTTTCGATTTGAAGACACCAAGATTGTAACTATCGGTAAAATCCCACTCAGGCAACTCATTCCACAGCCTAGACGTTCTTATCACATAAGTAGAGTCAAACCTCTTCGTCCTTGTCTATGGAATATTAACCATGAAACGGTGCCGCTTCTTCGACGATTTGATTATCACCATGCAGTAACAATACTAATGTCTTGACGTATTTATAAAAGTCTTTATAATCTGTATTAGAGATGAATAGTATTGGAAAACGGGAGACAGATCAATCAGCCATTTGTCTGCGAGTGAATGCGAGCTATCCATCACGAGCGGACGTATCGATACCGCAGGATTTATTTATCCTTGTTAGCGCGATACTGGGCTACACAGAACTGATATAGGTTAGTATTTTTTAGATAAAACTCTTTTAGCTCCGTTAGTAACTTTATGACACAGGAAAATGATATGGGTTCGCGTTACCACCGAAATAAATGAAGCTTAAAAAGTTTTTATTACTGGCTTTTATATAAAGTTTATATAAAATAACAATACATAACCACTTTAGTTCCTATCGCTGGAACTCATATCTCATTATTACTACTGACCCAAGACTACTGACGGTTAAGTACGGTTTGGTGGATGAAACACGTAACTATTTTTGAACAACGTATTTTTTTAAACAAGCGTCAATTTTATTGGAATATGACTTTAAATCTAGTAACATTGCACGTACTTACTTGATATGAAAATCCTTCGTTTCTTTAGGTTACGTAAAATCCCGTATTTCGAGAGTTGGTACCAAGTTTTTGGGTGGCCTCTACTCACCAGCCAGATCTGCACTTCCGTATTAGGGTATAATAAATGTATGTGACTAGTGCTCAGTTTATCCCAAATACTTGCCCAAAAATTGTTGCCAGTTTTAAGAATATTATTTTCTATTCATTTATTTATTTATAAATATTCATTGTTACACTTCTTAATAGTAATACATAATATCTAATTCTAAGAGTACGTATGTTTCAATGGACAATAGTGGTAACAATAAATACAATGTATATGAGACAAAAAGAGAGAGGGACCTAAGTTCATTACTGAGGTATGAAACAGTCTTCACTAGGATGTCCCGTATCGAAGACTGCTGCGTGCCGCCTCAAGCCACAAGACCGAGCGAACACAAAGCAATTAACTTATTAGCTAAATTATTAGCTAGGCAAAGCCAAACAAAGTTGCACAAAAATTCGCTGTTTATTAACAGAGTATTTTTGTGCAACCCTGCAACGTCGATCTGCCACAGTCCACAACATCCCACGGGACGCGTGTCGACGTGGCGTAGTGTCGTGGCGACACGGCGTGGCGTGGTATGACATGTCGCCGTGGCGTGGCGTCGCGCGTCATGTCAACGTTTTAACTTGACAAGTTTCTTTATTGCTTTCATAGGCTGTTGTCGCGTAGAAATTTTATTTGATTTTTTGACGCATAAAAACATGAAGGATAGAGAATAATTTATCATATGTGAATGAATTCAAATGTTTGCACTGTGTCTGGGTGTTTCTATGTATAATAAGTATGTATTTAAAAACTATATAAGTATTATATCAGCTATCTGGCTGCCATAACTCAAGCTTTGCTTAGTTTGGGGTCAGATGGTGTTGTGTGTGAATTGTCCACCAATATTTATTTATTTATTTATATTTATGCGACAGGTTGATTTTTTATTGAATGTGTTTCAAAAGATCGACTCTAAATATATGTGCAGCCTGTATTTTTAACTAATTTAAACACAAAAACCTCTTCAGCTTTATAGTATAATACTATATATATTATACGATATTTGACAATGAACATGGCGGATAAAACTACATTGAATTGAAGCTTCGCCATTAAGTAAAGTTAGAACGCCATAAGCCCCCTGTTGAATGATATGAATGATGTGAGTGTGAATGATAATAATCATCAACTTTACAAACGCAACATAAAATTATAGTCCACTGCTGGGATTCGTGGCCATTTCTCGAAAGGCCAGGGTCAAAATCGTAATCCACAACGCAGGCCCAGTGCGGTTTGGTGGATGACGCCATGACCTTGAATGATTCCTGAAAGACGCCAGTTTCCTCACGATATTTTAGTATACCGTTTTTAAGTTAGCATCAATACATACGTGACTTCGAAAAGACAGTCATGCGTGTGGGATTTGAACCAGAGACTCCGGACTGGTTTAAATCCCACATGCATGGTCATGCGTCATGCACCAAACCGCACTGGGCCTGCGTTGTGAATAACGATTTTGACCCTGGCCTTTCGAAAAATGACCACGAGTGACATGACATGACTAGACCAGTCAAGAGAACGGTGAGGTGAGAACGGTGAGAACCAGTCCGGAGTCTCTGGTAGAAGCCGTAGTCTCTGGTAGAAGCCGTAGACTGTGGTAATAGTCGTAGTCTCTGCTAGTAGTCGTAGTCTCTGGTAGAAGCCGTAGACCAAACGTAACAATTTAACCACATAATAAAACTAATTTAACACTACTATAGCTATACTGAATGCTTACCTTCACATGCCCTTAAAATAAATCTTGTTGAAATTGGACTCGACAACACAAAGAGCGTGTTTAGACAGACTAGAGAGTCTAAACAAAACCTTTGTACAGACAAAACAACTTGAGAGATGTGCTTTTACTCCTATTAAAGTGCTTAGCAAGTTTTTTTCACTATTTAATGTTAAGCAGTTTAATTAGAGATTGCAAACTACAATAATAATAAATTAAAGGATTAATTATGGATTGAAATTGAAATTGTTATGCGAAAGTTGTTATGTATGTATAATAAAATATGGGAGTTTGTCACTTTTTCAAGCGAAAACTATAGGAGGAATCTAGTTAAAATTTGGTGCATCAATAGATCATAATATATGTTCTAGAATAATAATAAATCAACCAAATCAAAATCAAAAAAAATTGCGAGAACCACGCGAATGAAACTGTATGATAATACTAATTTTTTAAAACAGAGCATAATCTACGAGTGTTAAGGTTTAATATTTTAGCTTTATTTTTTTCTCTATCAGTGCTACAACTTTTTATAGGTCTCTGCCACTTGAAAAATATTAAAGAAGCTCATTGTTTATCTTTTATAGGTACATTTACACTTGATCGCCATCTCGCCTGATGTTAAGCGAGGATGCAGTCTACAAAAGAACTGATGATGATGCGGCATATTATGATGATGCAGAGGAAGACAAGATGCCACCGATGCAAGTTGTTGTGTGATGCCCAGTGTGTACCACGTGGAGGTTCCCGAGCCACGCACCCCAAGGTATTATTTAGATGTAGTAGTATCTGTGTGCAACAAAGACTATTTTGTTAGTATGATTAATATTAAGTTATTTTCTACGTTTTAGCGTTTAAGTTTATTTATTTATTTTATGTATCTGGTTCAAATACAAACGCTAGTATTTACTCTCCAATAACATCATTGTACGGGCCCGGCCCGGCTCACTCCGAAATTACCAAAAGCCCCGTCTCACCCTGAAAGGAAAATGGCGGAGATCGGCGCATTATTCCGCGGTGACACGTTTTATTTACGCTTTAATGTGACGTCACGGCTCAAAAGATGGATGGCGAATATAATAAAGGCGCGAGATGGCTTTGTGAAGGCGCCATTCACTGCGGTGCGGCGCGCGCGAATGGGAGGGCTTTAGGGATCCGAGCGTTGGCAGCCGTGTATAACCTGAAGCTTTTTTTAATCTATGGTTCTATCTTGTTTGGAAAAACTAACAACAAAATCTCGCTGACGGGCTAATTAGAATGGTATAGGTATTTTTAACCAAGTCATCAGACCAATTGGCGGAACGTAGCTTACTTGTGCAACGTCTACGCTGTGGAATGCTTTACCTAAGTGGGGTTCCCCCTGTGTTTGCAATCTTGGTGTCTTCAAGTCAATATTGAATTGGTTTTATCTCAGGATCGGAGTTATTTGTCGCTCAACTACGTCGAAACTGCAGAATCAAAAAATCAAGTTGAAATTTGGATCACAGTCAGATTATAGTCAGAAAATAAATGTGGTCAAGTGCGAGTCAGACTCGCCCATGAAGGCTTCCGTAGCAGCAATTAACATTAGTATAAAAGTTCGTGTAGTTTGTTGTTACTTTAATCAGTGTTTTAACAATAGTCAATTTATGACGTATTAAAATAAAACTACTTACTAGATCTCATTGAAACTAATTTTCATTGATAGTTTACATGGTAATGCACATCGCATACTATTTTTAAAAAACACTTAGGCTACTTTTTATAAAAATAATGTGAACAGGTACTACGCGAGTAAAACAGCAAGGCCAGTATTGTACATTTTAAAAAACCTTACGGTTTGTGGCTGAGTCCGTAAGGCCAGACCGTCCATCACTTTTATTTAAATATCTTCCAGACCCCAAAATCCTGGATTCCTATTGCTACGATTATTTTGTACCGTTCCTTCATTTACGAAATGCAAATGGCGTCCGCAGCCGGTCGTTATCTCGAAAGATAAAATTCCTTAAAACCAGAAAGTCGCAAGAGAATGGTCATTGTTGCATCTGCGAAGGAAAATTAAATAAAAATACTTGGAGATTAACGGAGGATTTAATTCATTAAGGAGACAATGCTGAGACCTTATCTGTGAGGCGGCGTGGAGGCCGGGAGCGACCTGATAATTAAGCCTCATGAGACCTGATGCACTGTTACAATTGTAACTGTGGCTTATTAATAGAACACTTACAAATAGCTTAACAAATTATAAGTGTTTCAACACTTATAATTTGTTGAGCTATTTTAAAGCCACCGTTTCAGTTTATTTTCTACGAAAAAGCTACAACTGATTTTAATTTAAAATTCAACTAAGACACTCGATTCATGAGAATCTATTATAACGTCATCCAAATAAATGAAACTAAATTTTAGTTAATATTTCAAAAACCGCCATACCAATTTCGATAAAATTTATATGAGACTTCTGAACTATACGTAATTTACCAAACAAAATAATAATCATCAAATCGATTCAGTATTGATCTCGACAAAAATAACAAGAACAAAATTAAAAATTTTGATTAACCCCCGACTACCTCAGATTTGTTATCTGTACAACATTCTACTAGTCAAGCCCTTTCATTTGATACCCATATTAAGGGAGTTGTGAAAAAGAAATGTATTTTGTCATTTTGTGGAAGCGGCTATCTTGGATTTGAATTTTTTTATAGTGTATAGTATTTTACTAGTGAAGCCCTTTTATTTGATATCCATATTGAGGTAGGTTGTGAAGAAATATTTTGTCCGCCATTTTGTGGCGGCGGCCATCTTGGATCGATATTAACCAAACATAGCTAAGAACATCCGCACGGATATTAACTTTCTAATAAAAAAAACGCATCGAAATCGGCCTATCCGTTTGAGCTCTGCGGTGCCACAGACAGACATCGACGTCAAACTTATAACACCCCTTTTTTTGGTCGAGGGTTAAAAATGGCGTGCACTGGACCAAAGACCTACTCAAAGATGGGCGCGGGATCCGTACCGACGACTTCCCCACACCAAATAATCTTAGAGTGTAAAAAATGGATCGGGTTAAAATTTGTGACACGGTTAGATTATAGTCTGGAATAATACAAAGGCTTTTTTTACTAGGAGAAAGGAAAGGGAACAGGAATCGCGCGGCTAAAAGAAAAAAAATACTAGTAGCTGTAATATGTATATAGAAACATCCAGGTACAGAACATACACTACTTATATATATTAATAATTTCATCAAAGGGTACGGTAGACTTGATCGAAATCTTATATGAATAACAAAACATAAAAAAAAATATTGATATTGTGTCGTTAACATATTATGTCCACAAAATTCGAATTATGGAGAATTTCGTTGAAATCAGATTGCACTGACAACAAACCGCTGTCGCCATCTTTGGTGAGAAGCACGTTTCGTTCCATCAATCAACACATTGCGTGCTTATGTGAGAGTACGTAAAACGAAACGTCTTGCCGCCGGACCGGAATTTTATTAGTAGGTACTTTTTTTTTTTTTTTTTTTTATTTAAATTATCCACTCCACAGACTCCGGGGTCCGTGATCTTTGTCATTACAATAATCTTTTTTTTTTTTTACACATTTCTTGGATAAGGAGAAGAGGAAAATAGAAGGGATTTGGGTACATTTAAAATCTAATTCTAGTGCTCGTCTGTAGAGCCGATCACTACCAGTTGGGATTCCGCTAGTAATCGACTCGACATCGAGTGTTTGCCTAATTGCCTTTTGCCATTTGCCTAAGCTGCCTCCTCCCGGCCCAGAGCCTCCACAACGGCCGCATTTCTGTCCCTGATGGCCATCTGTAGGTTGAAATCGCGGATGGTCTTCGATGATGCAGCCCACGCTCGCCGCACGAACCGACCGATGGCGTCGTCGGTGTCGTCAGCGTAGTATGTGAAGGTCCCGTGTGCCGTGAGATTGCAACTACCGCATGAGGCACGCTCTCGTGCAGCTTCATGTTTGCCTTGGTTTTGATTACGATTACCGACTCGTATGTTGGTCCCTGAGCTTCATGGATGGTAAGGATGCGTGACCCGGTGCCTGACCCATAACCCTGGTTTGTCAGGGTCTCCTTCTCCTCTTGAGTGTGAACTAAGAAGAGGGTGTTCGGTTGGGTGTTGGGTATTTGCGCTCCTTATATCTTCTCTGCTCTAGGGACTTTATACGGGACGCTGAGGAGTACATACCGGAGTATATTTCCTCAGTGCATATGCGACGTCCATTGGGTTTCGATGTGTGCAGAGCAACTCCTGGCTGATCTTTGTTACCAGGTTCGGGCGATGATACCTCATTTCGAAGAGATTTTCCTGTCGATATAAGGCAACTGATTGACGTCTCCAATGAGGACAATTTCGCCAACACCAGACAGCCTTGAAGCCATCACAATGGCTCCAAAATGGTTCATGAGAGCTTAGTCCACCATGAGGCGGCTGAAACTTTCTCTACCGAAACCATTTACCAGAGCAGAAGCCATGGTTCGCACTCTGGTTTTGACCAGGTTTCCGATTCGGTGCGATAGCTTTTCTCTTAGATCTTTTGCTGCCTCAGTTGTTGTAGTAATGATGGCGTCCTTGTCCACGTCGAAGTGTCTAATCACCCATGTTGCTTTTCCACATCCTGGAACTCCGTTGACCCACTGTATTCTCGGTACCTCCCAATTTTCCCAATCTGCTTTGACGTTTCCGTTCCCTTCCCTTTAGTAGGTACTTATATTTAGTATCAGCATTGCACCCGTGCGAAGCTGGGGCGGGTCGCTAGTATTAACATAGTCCAAGGTTGTTACAAACTAAGGATCGTAATTATTATTTGTCAGATCGGGGCCTCCTAACCCAGGGCATACATTAGTGGCCCCGGCGAGTCGCGCGGCCGGGCCCCGGAAGGCTCTCGACACCACTCTCCATTGTAATGAGCTCGTTTGCATTTGTCGCTTTTTTCTCCCTAATTCGTCATTTGTATGCAGCGACACGACACAGAGCGCGGTGCGGACTCTCGGTGCTGCCAGCTCTAACTTGAAAAGCTGTAGTAGCTGTAGTAACTAAAGTTATCAAAAAATAAAGGTGAATCCCACCTGCACTGTTTGTGTTTTTACAAACTGATCAGCACTTTCTTCTTTGTCGATTTTTAATAATTTGATAAAACAAAAAATACGTGTCGCTTTTTTAACCCCCGACCAAAAAAGGGGTGTTATAAGTTTGACGTCGATGTCTGTCTGTCTATGTGTGTGTCTGTCTGTGGCACCGTAGAGCTCAAAGGGATGGGCCGATTTCAATGCAATTTTTTTTTCGAAGGTTGATATCTGTGCAGATGTTCTTAGCTATGTTTGGTTAATATCGATTCAAGGTGGCCGCCTCCACAAAATGACGGACAAAATATTTCTTCACAAGCTACCTCAATATGGGCATCAAATGAAAGGGTTTGATCTGTAGAACACAAAACGTAATAACAAATTTCTAATCCAAGATGGCCGCCACCACAAAATCGCCAATTAAATTATTTTTTTCACTACTATCACAATATGGGTATCAAATGAAAGGGCTTGACTAGTAGAATACTTTGCACTATGACAAATTTCAAATCCAAGATGGCCGCTACCACAAAATGGCAAAATACACAACTCCCTTAATATGGGTATCAAATGAAAGGGCTTGACTAGTAAAATGTTGTACAGATAACAAATCCGAGGTAGTCGGGGGTTAATCAAAATTTTTAATTTTGTTCTTGTTTAGAATCTACTTAATGGACTCATTAGAATGGTATATTTTTGACCTTATAATCAGCGCTGGCTTTAAAGGTGGAAGGAAACATTTGTAAAGAAACCAGCACATACTAAACAAAATCTTTCGAGGACATGGGCTTTCAAGTCTTATGTAAGCAATACAGGAGCACAGGGGGAATTATGCTTTGCTTACCTTTTATGACACGGAAATCTGTTAAGTGGTTTAGGTGGATTATTTCAGCAATACTAATATTATTTTATACCGATAGCAACCCACACAGTGTCTATGAACACAGTTAAAAACAGATACGCATTTTAGGGGGAACAGGTACTAACTTTTACGTAATCATGGGAGGGGAGTGGGGTAAGAGCTTTACTTACTTTTGACGACAAGGAAAAGGGGGTTTATAATTGTAATAAATCTGATTCTGAGCATATCATGTAAGCACGCACCATCGTAGATCGCATCATCGCTTAACATCAGGCGAGATGGTGGTCAAGTGCGAATCTATTCTAGCTAAAAAAAAAACACACACTGGACCAGAATATTGGATAAAATGTGTCGATTATGCTGATTCTGCTAAAAGATTAATTTATAATAATACTGTATAATATTTTTTCAAACGTAGACCTACCAAGAAAATATCTACCGTTGGCGACAATAGAACTCGGCATAATTAAATTCAAACTACGGGGTCAATTCGCCCCGTACGGGACCTTAATAGGCTAAACGGCTTTTATTTTGTAACGAATTCACAAACGGACGCAATTTCTAGGACCTCAGTTCTCACTCAGGGCTCAGTTGAAGGGTTCACACGATGGGTTTTGTTTTAATTAGCTGCGTTTAATTTTGTAACGTATGAATTAGGCGAGGATAACTGTTTTTATGGCTTTGCCGAAGGGGACCAGTGACGTCAAATGTAATGGCTGGGTCACCTTCAAAGTTTTCTTTGTCTTTTTTACTTAGCTGCGTAAGATGGGTAACGTTTTTCGAGTTGTGTGTATGATAGAAATAGTATTGCACTTGAAAAATGAGTATGTTTGACAGAGGTATTAAAAAGTAGAAACCATTGGTTGACACTTTACTCACAACACCATCTGACCCCACGCCACACTAACCAAAGCTTGTGTTATGGAAGTCAGATAGCTAATATAATACTTATGTAGTTGTAAATACATATTTATTATGCATAAACACACCCAGACACCGAAAAATACTAGTATTAATCTCACAAATATTTGCACTGGGTGGGAATCGAACCCACGACCCACGGCTTTGCAGGTAGAGAACTACCAACTAAGCCACGAAGCCATTCGATATCAATTGACGTGGGTAAGAGTTTACTTAGAACAAACATTATTACACTGGATTTTTATATTTTAAGACGTGTAATAGAATATGAAAATCCGTGGTCAGAGAGAAAATAAGTCGATATCCATGATATAGCGTCCGCCCGCGGCTCCACTCGCCAAGTTCATTACATTAGCGCGCACACATACACCGCTAGAAACGATCTTGTTTTGGTGTTCACAGACGCCAACTGAATTGAATTTCAATATTGCGTCTGCACTGAGGGAGATCAATTTAAAGATAGAATCGTTTGGCAAGTTTGCCTCGGATCCGTTCATATTGCTTCGTAGCCTGCTTTCATTATAATGTATAATTAATTTGTTTTAATGATATTCCATACTTATTATTGTGTCCTATCCCACGATACTTTGTCTAACGGTAGCAATAGATTACAAATTATGCTAAGTTTTGTATCCTGTTCTGTGCTTGTTGTGTCACATTTTTTAGTATGGAACCCAGAACGGTGGCATGCCTCACAAGTTTTCATTGTCACGCCCTCCATAATAATTTACACCTTGTGCCTACCGCCTTATGCCGCGACTTACCTAAAGTGATAAACATTTTTTTTTGGTATATCACCCCATAAGGGTAACATTTTAAGAGACCTTCAATGTTATGCTATACTAATATTATAAAGCTGAAAACATGGACGTATAAAAAAGACGGACGTAGTCTCGCTAAAACAAAAAGCCACACATCGAGTCGGCCACATTTGCACGTGTGACACAGTTTTTGTTTAACGAGACTACGTCCGACTTTTTTTAAAGGTCCAGTACTGAAAAGTTGATTTGTTTAAACGCGTTAATCTCAGGAACTACTGGACTTGTACTGTGCTTGGGTGTTTTCTATGTATAATAAGTATGTATTTAAAAATATATAAGTATTTTATCAGCTATCTGGCTTTCATTGTACAAGGTTTGCTTAGTTTGGAGTCAGGTGATGCTGTGTGTGAAATGTCCACCAATATTTATTTATTTATTAGTAGGGATTATAGAACGCGTAAGAGCGTGTAAAAGGCTATGTGAACGAAACGCATACCCCGTTGAGCGGTGCCAATAGAAGCGTTTGTTTGAAGGATTGCTGCGCTTCATATATTGGAACTTGGATTCCAGGATTACCCCGTACATTTCCGCAACGGTGTGAGTTAGGATAATCTTATTTATACCTTACTAGCGACTAGCGACCCGCCCAGTCTTCTCAGGGGTGCATACTGATACTGAATATAGGTATATTTCAACACACTTGCTCATAAAGTAGCTCTAATTTCACTGCAGATCTTTTTTAATAAATATACCTATGTACAATACTGAAGTACATCATTTTGATCTATTTCGTAGGGCATAGCCAGCATTTGCAATGTACCTAAGCGCAAAAAAGTGTCTATTTATGACATCACATTAGAAATCTTAAAAAAATATTAGTTTCTCTAGTATTTTACGCACGTATCAAACAAGTACGTATGAATATACTAGGTAGTAGGAGATCCCGCTATACACCAACCATCACCGAGCTATTAATTGGATGAAAAGCGTTTTTTATGTACTTACTTTAATATGTCAACAAATATATTGCAAATGGGTTGCCTAAAAATTTTCAGTCTAGAATATGAATTAATAACTATAAAGTTTTTTTTAAAATATTTCAGGCACCGTTTCAAGGTGGGTATTTCAAAGACACGGACGAAGAGGTTTGACTCTACGTCTAGGCTGTGGAATGAGTTGCCTGAGTGGGTTTTTCCCGATAGTTATAATCTTGGTGTCTTCAAATCGAGAGTGAATCGGTTTTTTCTAGGTAAACACGCTCCATCGTAGACCGCATCGTCGCTTAACATCAGGTGAGATGGCGGTCAAGTGTAAGCCTATAAAAGTTAAAAAAAAAAAGATTTGCAACACTACTCTAAAAAGTGTTACTCTTTGTAAACAGACGACAATCTTGAAACGTATAACTTCCGAGTTACGTATCACAGACAATGAATGAGCAGTCCAACTCGGCGGTTGTCGTGACGACGCGGGAGAGGAGAGTTGGATAATAAACCACGCTGTAAGTTTTAATTGTGGAACGGAAAGCCCCGGCTCACCCCCGCGGTGCTAATTGTGACCACTTATCGAGTTACTACGGAGAACTTTTGAGATTAAACAAAATAAAGGGGTTTGTGGATCGAAAAAGCAAGTTTGGATAGATTTATCTCCTCGTAGCTCTAGAAAATGATTCATAGTTGATGCTTGATTCTACTATTGAAATAATAATCATAATCATAATCTTTATTGGTCTGTGAAATTAGGTGGTATGTACATATTAGGTATACATAGATGGTACAAGTCTACATAAATTCGCTAATTTCTACCACAAATGGTATACAGACAATTGAGGTTGAGATTGAATAAATGTCAAAATATTAAATTTAAGAAGCTAAAAGATTAAAAAAAAAACAAATAAAAACATAGTAGACTAAAATAATAAGATTAGTACACAATGTCATTGTTAATACATAAATTATATCATATGAATTCAATTTGTAATTTAGAATGTCAGTTTCGTACGATGCATAAATACTTTATTTTATTTTAATAACGTCTAGGTTGTGCGATGAGTTGCCTGTGTGGATCGTTCCTGATGGTTGTAATATTGATGTCTTCAAATGGAGAGTGAATCGGTTTCTTCTAGGTAAACACGCTCTATCTCATGCATATTTGTAGTCTATCATAGACTGCATCGATGCTCAACATCGGGCGAAATGTCCGTCAAGTGTTAAACAGATATCTAAATATTATACCTTATTATTTAGATCTATATGAGTCTAGACCTGTTACTTAAAGTAAAAATAAATAAAAGTGGGGATATGAAATAGCTGAGTTATTAGATATGTTCTTGGTATTAAAAGTAACTTTGTTTAAATTAATTTTTTGCAAGTATAAATTACAAGATCATATGAACTTACCTACCTTCAAAATTATGTTGTGTATAACATTATGAAGTAATATTATTTAATTAGATAACGGGACACTCACGTATATACGGTCGGTCAATCCGACACGAGTTTCGGCCGCGTCCGGCGGCCTTTTCAAGGAGAGTGCACGCGCGCGACGGCTGCCCGTTTGGCACTGAAACGGGCCGCCTGACGCCGGACGCGGCCGAAACTCGAGTCGGATTGACCGACCGTATGTACGTGAGTGTCCCGTTATCTAATTAAATATGTGTAACAACCACGTTAATTTTAATACTAAAAAAGTAATATTACCTTGACTATTTAGCGACGACACATTATTTCTCTTTTTGTTGTTACTTTTGTGTTCCATTCACACAATATTTTTATTTACTTGGTTTTTTTCTAGTAATGATTACTTGGAAGAAGCCGCAACTAGCAATAGGATCGCTATTAATTTGTGGTACTAGATTTAACACTTTACTACACATTAAAAATAATAATTAAACAATACCAACAACTCATATTTCGTGTTTTTTGTTTGTCTGTTTTGTTGAAAATAGATAGATAGAGCACAAGACCGTGAACAAAATGAATGAGTCATATGATACAGCAGGAGACCTATGTAGGATGATAGAAGGGTATAAAATAATACTATTCAGCACTATACCGGTATTTGAAATCTGTCCAACTGAGTGCAAATTGAAGAGGGGGGGTTCCAATCTTCGCTCTTTCCTTTTTGACGCATGATTTTTGTACGACATTTCGAAATAATGGATTAGAACAGGTATTGAAACTATATAAATTTAATTTATTAATTGTTTAATTATTAGTTCTGTCGGAAAAAATCACAATTTTCTGACTATGTTCAGGGTAAATTTGGTCATTTGATTACGTACGGCATTGGTTCCAAACAGTTTCAATACCTGTTCTAATCCATTATTCCGCAATGCCGTACAAAAAACACGCGATAAGAAGGAAATTTCTTCTTCTTCCCTTCTTCAAATTTCTTTCAGTTGGACAGCTTTCAAATACCGAAATAGTGATGAATCCTATTATTTTATCATCGTACATAGGTCTCGTACTATATCATATGACCCATAAATTTTGTTCGCGGGCCTGAAGTCTAAGATCAATATCCTACTTTACTAACCTACTTACCGTCATTTTAACCCACCACACATATACCTTTCTGTGTCATGAGTTAAAAGTACGTTTCTATGGGAAGCTTTGATTTCCCGGTCCGCTTGGTCAATTAATTCACAAAGTTGAAATTCCCTCAGCTAATTGTGGCCACTTATCGAGTCGGCCGCGGGTGGAATGACCGACTTCCCCGCGTGTCCCCTTTATCGTGGCTTTATTATTCTAATGATCGTTGAGACGAGTTTTACCGTGCTCTGAGATAGCAATAACGAGTTTTAACTGGCTTTGTTATAGGTACAGAATACTGTGTTGTCGAAACTGCCAGAGAAGTATAGAATATAGTACTAGTGGTCCGTCTCGGCTTTGCTTGTGGTACATAAATATGTATGTTCAAGGAGGGTGCACATGCGTGATGGCTGCCCGTGGGATTGACCGACATTATACATGAGTTACCCGTTTACCTTTACAATTTATTTGTTACGTATTTGATGAAAATAAACTAAAGTCAAAGTTACAGCTGGTCTAGTCGGAAGAACGGCGACTACCGATCCGGAGACCCCGGGTTCAAACCCCACACGCACCACTGTCTTTTCGAAGTCATGTTCGTAATGTCGCTCACTTAAAACGGTGAAGGGAAACATCGTGAGGAAACCGACATGCACCTAGAACCTTTCGTAGATATGTGTCATCCACCAACCCGCACTGGGCCAGCGTGATGGAATATGGCCTTAACTCTCTCCTTGCTAGAGAAGGCCCGAGACCCAGCAGTGAGAACAGTTAGTGGGTTGTTGATGATGATGATGATTGAAATTATCGTCAGAAACTGACCATCAGCGGTCACAGCTTGTCCTTCTAATATTAGTACCTGGTTGACCGAGCTTTGCTCGGTTTAAATGCGTTTAAAAGGGCTCTAAGATTTTCTCAGAAAAAATGAACAAAAAGAAAAGACCTGAGTATAACCATCAGGATTCGAACCAGGGCCTGTTGACTCTGAGGGCGAGCATATTCCGTCTGAGCCATTTAGACTTTAAGAACAGTGGCGAAATAAGTTATCGTATTCTAATGACATTGTAGGAGTTTTTCATTGTCTAAAAAAGCGCATTAAATGATGTTTTTAAAAAATAAAACCTAGCTAGATCCATTTATCGTCCCCGAAACCCCCTGTATACATAATTTCATGAAAATCGTTCGAGCCGTTTCCGAGATTCCGATTCTATATATATATACCGACAAGAATTGCTCGTTTAAAGGTATAAGATATCAATATTCGGATAGTTTGATGTTTATTGTTCAACCACGTCGTAACGTCTCAACAGATTCGGCTGAAATGTGGAACCCAGTTGGGTTATTGTCTGAAATCTCGAACCTAGTGGGTTATTGTCTGAAATGTGGAACCCAGTTGGGTTATTGTCTGAAATGTGGAACCCAGTTGGGTTATTGTCTGAAATGTGGAACCCAGTTGGGTTATTGTCTGAAAGAACACATATGCTAACTTTTATCGCAAAAAGTAACGGGAACAGGAACTACGTGGTTAAAACCGTAGGATGCTGTTAGTTAAACATAACAAGAACAAAAATTAAAAGTTTTGATTAACCCCCGACTACATCAGATTTGTTATTTTACTTGGATTAGCAGAGCCTTTATTAACAAAACTAAAATACAATGAGAACTACACTACACTACAAACCTACCTAACTAACTACTTACACTAAGCACACCTGAATAATCCATAAGCCACTGTAGGTCTACAGATAATCAAGATGTTCAAGCCTACTACCAATCAGAAACGTACCCAGCATGCTGGCGGCATTACCACGTTGAATGTTTGTATTGTATTGTATGTATGGTGTTGATATTGTACAACATTCTATTAGTCAATCCCTTTCATTTGATACCCATATTAAGGGAGTTGTGAAAAAATAAATGTATTTCGCCATTTTGTGGTAGCGGCCATTTTCGATTTGAAATTTGTCATAGCGCAAAGTATTCTACTAGTCAAGTTCATTTGATACCTATATTGAGGTAGGTTGTGAACAAATATTTTGTCCGCCATTTTGTGGAGGCGGCCATCTTGAATCGATATTAACCAAACATAGCTTAGAACATCTGCACAAATATTAGCCTTCAAATAAAAAAAAACACATTCCGTTTGAGCACTACGGTGCCACAGACAGATACACACACAGACACCCTGACAGACAGACAGACACACATACAGACATCGACGTCAAACTTATAACACCCAAAAGAAAACAGATGCACAGTTACAGAAGCTCGCAGAAACCGTAGAAAAGATTATTTACGCCCTTGAGTAGAACGCGTTAAGGCTTAGTACAGACATTCGAGTATCCCTGGACATCGTCCTTCTCAGTTTTCCATAGCGTATACTTCAACTGTAGCTTCGTGTTGTCTCATATCGGCGGGCGGTCATGCGACCCGCACAAAGGAAGACAATCACTTTGCTGCCGGAGCGACGCCGACGCGCCGTCCGCTAGATCGCTCCTTATCGAATGGATTGCTAATAACTGCAACGCTTCAATGTCTCCAAGCGAGTTTTGTTTTGACACGTGCTGGAGTGGAACGATATAAATAATCTAATCTTATCTAAAAATGTGGCGAAAATTTTGTGGCGGGTCCGGGACACCGTTTGAGGGAAAAGGGGGGCGACCACCAAGGTTGGTTTTTGACTCAGCACCAGTAGGTCTCCTTGGCTATACAGGACACGCAACATTCGGGTAGGGGTCGCGGCGCTTATCTACTTAACCTAGTGGTGCTTAATACTAAGTTATTCTAAGTTAAATGTATACACAACATAGAATGCGTTCGGTGACGATGGCGCGGGCTCCATGTGATTCGTTCACCCACAACGATTGTTTAGACGAAAATCATAAACATTGACGATTGGCGGAGTTATCACAAACATACAAACAAGACATAGGTACAGCCGAATCCAGACCCTCTCCTTGTCTGAAGTCGGCTAAAAAGGCTCCAGAATACAACTGCAAAATCGAATGGTTTTATTCAAAATACGGTTCTATTATTTTTCTCGTCCCGCGCTCGTTTCCCATTGAGATCCAGATTTATGAAAGGAAAATTATGCATAATTTACAAATCTTTGTCCGAGTTCCACAAATAATGCGTATTCATAGAATTTTTCGGCAATCATTACCAAAAATTGCTGTTCGTCCAAACAAATGGCATACAACCTTTCAATTTACGGTTTTCTATAGATATTTCTATAATATTTGAGGAAAAATATGTGTGTGCTGATTTTGTGGTCTTAAATATCGCACCATTTTTATTCATTTTTCAGTTTAAAATACTTCGTGTGTTCGTTTTTTCTTTTCAGTACTAAAAGACTCCATTTTTAACCTTTAGCTACCGACCTGGTCTAAACGTAGCACTTACGTCGACGTGACGACTGAGAGACGTCAAAATTTAAGTAATGAAATAAAAGTGTGTTTGCATGCTACATTTTCTTTTATACTTTCGAAGATTGTTTTTGAGGTAGGTAAACTACAGGATTTCAAAAAAAATGCAAGCAAGTTATTTTCAGGTAAAATCAACATTTATTCGAGAGATCACAATTATTTGGTACTAAATCTTAAAGACTTACTTCAGTCTTTTTTTCTCTAAAATTAAGTAATAAACAACAAATGAACTTAAAATACGTTATCTTCTATGACCAATTATCAAAATAAAACATAAGTCTTGCTTCTTATTCAAAAATTAAAAAAATTGACAGCACTTGAATATTTGGTACATTCATAAACATCAGTTTCCATAATCCCGTGAAAGATTCGAATTCACTTGAGACTTAATTGAAATGAAATGAAATGAAATTTATTTGGTTCAAGAACACAATTACTTAAAAAAAACAAGTTAGTATCTACTTAAATCTAAAACACATATATATTGAGACACAAGTACACTGGTACCCACACTAGGGCAACCTGTGTCGTGGGCACCAGGCATAACGTATACATAGACTTTTTTTTTTTTTTTTAAACTTATTTAAAACAAACACTTTTATTCTATTATATAACTATGATGGTATAATTCTAAAGGTAAAGTAAGTAAGTAATGCCTACTAATTTAATGTACGTGCACATATATTTTTAGACATACATATTATTACATATACATTGGTAATATATATTTAATATAAGTATATAGAAATATAGTGTATAGACATATATATATATGGTATGTTAATATGACATGTGTCTATAAATAATAGTAAAAATTTAGAGGATGTGTATGTATTTGTGTGGATGTGAAAATGATATTGGGATTTATGTGTATTAGGGTGTGTGTGAGAGTGTGTGCGTGTGTGTATGTGAGTTACTGTGTGGTATTATGTGTGTACATGAGTGGATGTGTATATGTATGTTTGTATAGTGCTGCCATTTCTCGCCAAAAATGGATTGCCTGCTTGTTGCACTTTTTCACTTTCTGAAGTTACTTAGGGAAAATTAGATTACTTAAACGGTGTCACTATTCTTTCTGTTTCTACATAGCCCTGGGTAGACAGCCAAGCTGATACCTTTTCTTGCATTCATAGTGTGACGTTTCTAGGATATCCAGCTTTTTGTCCATAAGTTGGTAAAGATATGAGCCGGTAAAAGAAAAAGTACTTTGGCCAAAGCTAGTTTTTGTTTTGGGTAATGCCCATGCATTACGTCTATGCCCGTCTTTTTTTGAGTGTGTCATAGTAAATAAGGACATTTTGTGAAACCTTAGTGTGACTGAGAGAATGAAGAGTCTTCGTACTGATAAACAATCAGTCACCTCGTAAAGTTCGTCCGTTGGGTACCTGAATGGCTTATTGTATGCGACTTTCAGTATAGCTCTTTGAGCCATTTTCGATTTGAAATTTGTCATAGCGCAAAGTATTCTACTAGTCAAGTTCATTTGATACCTATATTGAGGTAGGTTGTGAACAAATATTTTGTCCGCCATTTTGTGGAGGCGGCCATCTTGAATCGATATTAACCAAACATAGCTTAGAACATCTGCACAAATATTAGCCTTCAAATAAAAAAAAACACATTCCGTTTGAGCACTACGGTGCCACAGACAGATACACACACAGACACCCTGACAGACAGACAGACACACATACAGACATCGACGTCAAACTTATAACACCCAAAAAGAAAACAGATGCACAGTTACAGAAGCTCGCAGAAACCGTAGAAAAGATTATTTACGCCCTTGAGTAGAACGCGTTAAGGCTTAGTACAGACATTCGAGTATCCCTGGACATCGTCCTTCTCAGTTTTCCATAGCGTATACTTCAACTGTAGCTTCGTGTTGTCTCATATCGGCGGGCGGTCATGCGACCCGCACAAAGGAAGACAATCACTTTGCTGCCGGAGCGACGCCGACGCGCCGTCCGCTAGATCGCTCCTTATCGAATGGATTGCTAATAACTGCAACGCTTCAATGTCTCCAAGCGAGTTTTGTTTTGACACGTGCTGGAGTGGAACGATATAAATAATCTAATCTTATCTAAAAATGTGGCGAAAATTTTGTGGCGGGTCCGGGACACCGTTTGAGGGAAAAGGGGGGCGACCACCAAGGTTGGTTTTTGACTCAGCACCAGTAGGTCTCCTTGGCTATACAGGACACGCAACATTCGGGTAGGGGTCGCGGCGCTTATCTACTTAACCTAGTGGTGCTTAATACTAAGTTATTCTAAGTTAAATGTATACACAACATAGAATGCGTTCGGTGACGATGGCGCGGGCTCCATGTGATTCGTTCACCCACAACGATTGTTTAGACGAAAATCATAAACATTGACGATTGGCGGAGTTATCACAAACATACAAACAAGACATAGGTACAGCCGAATCCAGACCCTCTCCTTGTCTGAAGTCGGCTAAAAAGGCTCAGAATACAACTGCAAAATCGAATGGTTTTATTCAAAATACGGTTCTATTATTTTTCTCGTCCCGCGCTCGTTTCCCATTGAGATCCAGATTTATGAAAGGAAAATTATGCATAATTTACAAATCTTTGTCCGAGTTCCACAAATAATGCGTATTCATAGAATTTTTCGGCAATCATTACCAAAAATTGCTGTTCGTCCAAACAAATGGCATACAACCTTTCAATTTACGGTTTTCTATAGATATTTCTATAATATTTGAGGAAAAATATGTGTGTGCTGATTTTGTGGTCTTAAATATCGCACCATTTTTATTCATTTTTCAGTTTAAAATACTTCGTGTGTTCGTTTTTTCTTTTCAGTACTAAAAGACTCCATTTTTAACCTTTAGCTACCGACCTGGTCTAAACGTAGCACTTACGTCGACGTGACGACTGAGAGACGTCAAAATTTAAGTAATGAAATAAAAAGTGTGTTTGCATGCTACATTTTCCTTTTTTATACTTTCGAAAGATTGTTTTTTGAGGTAGGTAAACTACGGGATTTCAAAAAAATGCAAGTTATTTTTCAGGTAAAATCAACATTTATTCGAGAGATCACAATTATTTGGTACTAAATCTTAAAGACTTACTTCAGTCTTTTTTTTCTCTAAAATTAAGTAATAAACAACAAATGAACTTAAAATACGTTATCTTCTATGACCAATTATCAAAATAAAACATAAGTCTTGCTTCTTATTCAAAAATTAAAAAAATTGACAGCACTTGAATATTTGGTACATTCATAAACATCAGTTTCCATAATCCCGTGAAAGATTCGAATTCACTTGAGACTTAATTGAAATGAAATGAAATGAAATTTATTTGGTTCAAGAACACAATTACTTAAAAAAAACAAGTTAGTATCTACTTAAATCTAAAACACATATATATTGAGACACAAGTACACTGGTACCCACACTAGGGCAACCTGTGTCGTGGGCACCAGGCATAACGTATACATAGACTTTTTTTTTTTTTTTTTAAACTTATTTAAAACAAACACTTTTATTCTATTATATAACTATGATGGTATAATTCTAAAGGTAAAGTAAGTAAGTAATGCCTACTAATTTAATGTACGTGCACATATATTTTTAGACATACATATTATTACATATACATTGGTAATATATATTTAATATAAGTATATAGAAATATAGTGTATAGACATATATATATATGGTATGTTAATATGACATGTGTCTATAAATAATAGTAAAAATTTAGAGGATGTGTATGTATTTGTGTGGATGTGAAAATGATATTGGGATTTATGTGTATTAGGGTGTGTGTGAGTGTGTGTGTGTGTGTGAGTTACTGTGTGGTATTATGTGTGTACATGAGTGGATGTGTATATGTATGTTTGTATAGTGCTGCCATTTCGCCAAAAATGGATTGCCTGCTTGTTGCACTTTTTCACTTTCTGAAGTTACTTAGGGAAAATTAGATTACTTAAACGGTGTCACTATTCTTTCTGTTTCTACATAGCCCTGGGTAGACAGCCAAGCTGATACCTTTTTCTTGCATTCATAGTGTGACGTTTCTAGGATATCCAGCTTTTTGTCCATAAGTTGGTAAAGATATGAGCCGGTAAAAGAAAAAGTACTTTGGCCAAAGCTAGTTTTTGTTTTGGGTAATGCCCATGCATTACGTCTATGCCCGTCTTTTTTTGAGTGTGTCATAGTAAATAAGGACATTTTGTGAAACCTTAGTGTGACTGAGAGAATGAAGAGTCTTCGTACTGATAAACAATCAGTCACCTCGTAAAGTTCGTCCGTTGGGTACCTGAATGGCTTATTGTATGCGACTTTCAGTATAGCTCTTTGAGCTCATTCTGCACTTATCAGGCATGTTTTCGCAGAGATTGAGATTGAGATTTGAGATGGTACATTGACAATATTGTGCGCGCGTACTCGACTTGTTCGCGATGGTTCCGCCGATGCCCATTTGTACCTATTCTTCCCGTAAAAGTAGCGCGACCGGTCTCCTGTTGATTCTTCATTCGGCTCCTGTTCTTTTCTAAGATCTTCTTCTATCCTGACCATTTCACGTCTCTACTTCGCTATACTGTTTGTCTTCGATCTCTCTAATTCTAGTTTTTGCTGCACTATGCTGTTCCTCTGTTACCATTGTCTCTTCTTTGCTCTGTTTCATAATGCTTCTATCAGCTCGTACTTCTCTTTCGTATTCTTCATCTTCGTGATTAAGTTTAATTTCTCCGTGGTAAACTCCTCGACATGGGGATACGCGACCTCAACATCATCCTCATTGGATTGTTCGGATTCCGTGTTGTGATCGCTCTCTAAACTAAAATCAGGATCGCCTACATCGTCATCAAAATCAGTACAGTTGTCGTCACTCTCTTTCATGATTTCACTTAATATCTCTTTTCTTCTAAACTCCTATTCTACTTTCGCAGTTTTGTAGGCTTCTCAGGAACAGAACCGTTATCATTTGCAGGGTTTTCCCGCTCTATGGACGTGATACTTCTTTTTTTTAGGCATTATGCAATTGAAAGTATAATTTTAAAGCCGATGTGACGTCAATCAGACACTATAAGCTAACACACATGAACACCGAGGTGACGTTCAAGAGACGTACGAAATTTTGTACATAAACACCGTACTTACGTCTGTGAGACGTCGATCTCTTCGATACAGAGATGTGTGCACTCGCCGCGGACGCGGCGTCGGCTGGTGGCTTGCGACGCCGAGGGAGGAAGGTAGCGGGAGGGGCGATGCCGAAGGTGGCGTGATTTTAGAAATATTTCAAAATTAAAAGTTATTACGTCTGTGAGACGTATAAGTCGGTAGTTAAAGGTTAATTAAACATAGTCATGAAAGTGCGTTTTCTTATTAATAAATGATTTCTATTTTTTTTTTGATCTTTAATAAGTCACTCGTATAATGCTTATGTTAAGTGACAATGTAAAGAAAGCAAAGAAGTAAAACATTAAAAAACACGCAGATATTTTTTGGAATACGTCGGTTTTAATTTCATCATCATCAGCTTTTATTGCAATAACATTTCGAATTAAATTGTGTACTGTATTCTCCAATCACACAAACCTAAAAGCACAGTGGCTGACTCCAACTGCACATTCCGCTGGGCATTTCCTGGCGACTCATTTGAACAAACCGCAGACAGGTGCACTCTCAATTGGTAGATACCGCGTCTCCGATAACCTCTCTACTGGAATATCGAGAAATACCTGCCAATTATTTGATACTCGGTTACTGTTCATCGAATTCTACTAATGTTTTAAACGGAATTTTTAAAATAAAACGTGACGAGACAAGCAGGACATGTGCTTGATGGTAAGCAACATGCTTGCCACATAAATAGCACAGTGACATGTAGCTATTTGAACATGAAGAGCCCAAGTCATCGCGGGTTTGATCCCCACCTAATGCAAATATTTATACTGTGCCTAGGTGTTTTCTATGTATTTAAAAATACATAAGTAACATATCAGCTATCTGGCTTTCATAGTACAAACTCTGCTTAGTTTGGGGTCAAATTGTGTAGTGTGTGAAATGTTAACCAATTATTAATAAATTTATTATTTTACGCAAAACCTACTAACCGCTTGCTACGGGTGTCAGAGTGCGTTGTTTTTAAGCTTCGGCATACGAAGTGCCTTCTTTCTTGAACCCGTTTAAGAAGACTATTGTACTCAATAACTATTGTAAACACGGACCCCGGCTTGCCCCCTCCCCCTAGATCCGGGGCTGTGGAGCGCTGGTAGTACTATAGCGCAACATTAAGGTTGTCAAGTGACAATCCTTCTAATATATTTATTAACTCGTAGCATTGATCGATATAAATCAATCGATGTGCCCTGAGTACCTTCTTGAAGTTAACAAACTGTGCCTGTGTGGTGTACGGTTAGTGGTTAACAACTAGTAATCTACTTGACCCCTAGAATCGCTAACGGCGCGGTATGTTGGTGGGTTCCCAACGAGTCACACCAAACGAGTCACACTGTGACTCGATGAGATTTTTTCCTTACTAGTTTTTTCTTTACTAGTTTATATTCCCATCGAGTCACACTATTACGCTAATGCTACTCGTTGGGAAAAAAATCCTAACGTGTCACAGTGTGACTCGTTGAAAACACACCCCAGCTCTGCTCTGGTAAATGTCTGAAAAATTGCTACTGTGTACATTTTGACTAACTTTTAAGTTTGATTACGAAATGGCATCCTTTGCGAAAATATTTCCCGGGGTTGTGGGGAAGGATTGCTACTTTCACTACAACGAAGTCATTTTAAAGAAGCCTGCGAATTGAAATTGACGCATTCTGAAGATATAAAAAAAAACGTATGGTAAAAGTAAGTGTAGTTCTACCTTTACTCCCATCAAACAAAAATTATAATATTATAAGCGGTTGGGTGAGCATTAACGTTAATATATTTATAATAAATACTTACATCTATGTATTTACATCTTGCAATTTTACTTTGTGTATTTTTATTGTATAAAAATAAATTGTTTGGTTTTATTATTTTAAAAGAATTCGTGTTCATTTATTTTACCAATAATATCAACATGAACACGTATCCCTCTCTGTAAAGGTGGCTAATGTCCCAACCAGTCACACTGTTACTCGTTGCATCTTTCTTTAATAGTTTAAATTCTCATCGAGTCATACTGTTACGATAGTGTGACTCGTTGGAAAAAAATCCCATTGAGTCACAGTGTGACTTGTTTGGTGTGACTCGTTGGGAACCCACCCAACCGACTAGAACGGAAAGAGCGAGCTTACTCTTCCCAGTGATAGCATAATTCCGTGCGCCTGAAGTTTGGGAGGGCACATCCATTGATTTATATAGATGGAAGCAGAGATTATCCGTGCAGATCCCGTTCCTGACATTTTCCCGTGGTAAAAAAAATTAAACGTAAATGTAATTAAGAATGTAGAGATTTAACTATACTTTTGCGATTAACACGTCTAGGCTGGAATACGTTACCTGACTGGGTTTTCCCTCATGGTTACAATCTTTGTGTCTACAAATCGAGAGTGAATCGGTTTCTTCTAGGTACGCTCCATCATAGACCGCATCGTCGCCTCACATCAGGCGATATGACGGTCAAGTGTAAGCCTATAAAAGTTAAAAATAAATTACTTAGAACAAAAAATGCGTATTTTTATTCATGAAATTCTTGTATTATAAAAATGCGTAACTTTGTGGGTACCTCTAAGTTGCCTCTAAATAATTATTACTCAATCACGTTGAAAAGTCTGCACGGATCGGTTTAAAATTTAAAACTCTGATCCTTTAGTTTGGAATAACACCTACATTTTTATATGTATATAAACAATACTTTTCAAAGAAAATGTATCATTATTTAAACCCATTGATTACATTGTACAATAGTACATGTGTGTATTGGTGTTTACTGCTGAGGTGCTTTTGAGGCCCGACCTGGAGGCGAGGGTTTTAATACAGCCAAGGACGGTAAATATCAAAACACAAGCGTATCATACGACGTTGTTCAACTCACTTGTGAATAAAATAATAACAATAAAAAAGCATTTCAACACTGAAAAAGAGTTAATAAAAATGTTTTGTCATGGTTTATGGCGGAAAAAAATGATCAGTTGTCAAATACGCGCGCAATTATCAATGGCAACAGTCACAGACTACATAATTAGGTTTCTTTTTTTTTGCTTTCTGCGGATAGCGTTGTAGCCACGTACAAAATGTGGAATTTTATTAATCAATCTCTTACACTTTCATTGGGTTTCATCGTTCCTTTTGTGGAACTTTTTACTCTTTTACTCATGCCAGTTTGAGCCCGTTTGGTTGTAAGTTCAACTTCAACTCTTGGTTTATGGCTTTTATTGTGGTTTCCCCTCCCAATTTCGCCAATGTCAAGTATAAATATAATATATAATCTAAAACTTTGAAAAAAACGGACGCGTACCTCAAAGCACCATTTTTTCCCTACCCTGGTTGTAAGTTTCTTCAAGCCGAGTTAATTTTCCAACTCCTTTGAAGTCGTGTAATCTAATATTGACAGATTATTAAGTCAGTTTACTGTTGAAGTAGATCTATTCTTAATGACATATTGCGACATTCTTCAAGTTTCAGACAGGCTTTTATCCAAATAGTTTCACTAAGGAATCTATCGGAGTACCACCTGTTGTCAGAAAAGTGTTTTCTTGCCTTCTAGTATATTGTATATTGTCCAAATGAGGTGGAAGCACCGTACCGTGCAGCTCGGGAGTCCATACAAAGTGAAGTCACAGATTTAGATTTTTCCTTAAATGGGTTTAACGAACACGTCGATAGCGCATTTTATTCTAGTAGCTAGCTAACTAGTAGCGCCATCTAGTTTGCTTGGGACTGTACTAATGGTTAGTTATCAAGTTTGTTTGTCGGGAGCCCCCTTAAATATTTATTTTATTGTTTTTGTTGTTATAGCGGCAATAGCAATACATCATCTCTTTCGTCATCATCATCATCATCATCATCATCATCATGAAAATTTCGACTTTCTTGCTTACACCGTTCTTGAGAAACTCGATACTCAATCATAATATTATGGTACATTTGTTGGTCTTATTTATAAGTACATATTATAGTTACCATAATGACCCTGATTGGGTGTGGCAATATATTATGTGGATACAGTCTGGTGACAGACAGACGGACGGACAAACGGACAGCGAAGTAATAGGCTCCCGTTTTTACACAAAGTCAAAGTCAAAGTCAAAGTACTTTATTCATAAATGTACAATTTACACGTCATTTAATAAAAAATAAAAACAAAAGAAAGAGCATACAAATTGTATACATTTTCAAAGTTTGAAACTACTACTTTACTGTATTACAATAATTATTGTACAGAAAACTGTCAAGCATTATACGAGTATAATGTCTTTATTGCAATTGTACTAACCTATGTCAAATTTATTTATTTACATTTTATGGGAACTTTGCCATCACTCTCTAAAAATTCGCTGTAACTATAAAAGTTTCATCGATAAGCCAGCACTTTAATCTGTTTTTTGAAGCTGCCGAAACTTGGGGCCGATATAACTATTTTGGGAAGAGCGTTATAAACTTCCGGTCCCATAATGTGAGTTAACTTCTGTGACCTCGTGAGAGAGTGTGGTATAACATCCAGCTTGTCGGCGTTGCGTATGTTGCGAGAATGTCTCTCTCCTCGCGTGTTGTACGATTCTAAATTATTTTTGACATACACAGCCACTTGATAGATCAAGATAGCAGGTAAAGTAAGTATACCAAGCTCCTTGAAATATGGCCTGACGGATGTACATTGCGATACGCCAACAATGGCACGTACGGCACGTTTTTGGGCGCGGAACGCACGCTTCCAGTCGGCAGCGCGCGTATAGCTCGGCGCCGTATTGTAACCGTGAATGCACTGTGGCGAAGTAACATGCACGGTACGCTTCCGTAGACACCACTCGGGATACTCGTCTTAGCGCAAAGCACGCAATGCTAACTTTAGCACACATCTTGTCGATGTGATGTTCCCACGTCATGCTGCGATCAATCTCGAACCCCAAAAATGCGGTGTTCTGTACCTGCTCAATCCTGACACCATTTAGCGAGACTTTTAGCGGTTTTGTATGGTGTCCCGACAGACAAAAGTGAATATAGTGTGTCTTTTTGAATTTAGCATAAAACCGTTGGCGCTAAACCATGAATTTAAGCCGTTTATTACAAAATTTAATTTCTCTTCTAATTCCTCTATTGAAAGAGCTGTGACTACGGCAGCCACGTCATCCGCATACATGAATATGGCTGCACCCTTCACGGCTTCAGGTAGATCGTTTAGTAGGAGAGAAACATAATATTAGAGACTGACGAACCCTGCGGTACTCCCATAGACGAAGGCAACGGGTCTGATTTATTGTCCCCATCGCCAGCATCCACTACTTGAGAGCGGCCTCGTAACATGTCAGTCAATACCTCGTATGATTTCCCAGCTATGCCATAGTGTTTCAGCTTTAAAGCTAAGATCTCATGGTCTGCAACATCGAAGGCCTTCGATAAGTCACAGCATAAGACGGCTACTTGCTCTTTACGTTCACGGGCAGCCAACACGCTACGAATCACTTCACGCGTTAGAGAAGTCGTAGACCTCCCTTCGCGGTATGCGTATTGTTGTTCACACAGCGCCTCGGTTTCCGATAGGTGAGGCCACTAATCGCGAACTCAAGCCATTTTCGAATACTTTGGCTATTGCTGGTATAATCGATACTGGTCTATATCCATCAATATCGTCCCGCTTGCCTTTGCCTTTAAATATCGGGGACACTTTCGATATCTTCAGCGGCGACGGGTACGACCCTCCCTAAGACACTTATTAAACAGTGTGGCGAGAACCGGAGCTAGAGGCAAAATTGCTGGTTTAATGAGCTCCATCGACACACCGTATATGTCTTTTGACTTTTTTGGAGGTATTCTGGAGGAGACTATGCGAAATACCTCATCAGCCGAAAAACTTGTTAGTCTGAGGGAACGGTCAGACGCCTGACGCGCAGATACTAAAATTGTACATACAGTAGCAGCATTAGCTTTAGGCGCCCCACAGGCAGCAGCTGCATTTAAAAACCGAACGTTCATAGCATTTACGGCATTTTTTGGCGAACTAAACTTACTGCCGTTACAATCTTTTACGATCTCGGAAAAGTTCAACCTAGGCGAATTGTTTTTCCCCCTCTCCGTGTTCACGATTCCCCACACTTTGGGTACGGAGCCCTAAAAACTGACTTGACTCAGAAACAACCTTTTTTAAACATTCCCCAAAAATAGTTTCTTTTTTTCTCATGTCTGATAAAAAAAAATATCACGCATCAGTATTTATTTTGCACAACCAGCTAGCTAGCTCTTAGCTAGATCTTTTTTGCAGTTTCTCAAAAATTGACTATTTTTAACCGACTTCCAAAAAGGAGGAGGTTATCAATTCGACCCCAAGGTTTTTTTTATGTATGTTACCTATTTCTCTAGAACCCCCGTACCGATTTTCTAATTACTTTTTTTGTTCGGATGGGAATGTTTTCCGAATGGTCCCATGTAAATCTAATCAAAATCGGGTCAAGTGGTTTTTGAAATATGAACCAAAAACTAAAATTTGCATACAATTTTCTGGATGACGTAATTATAGATTACACAAAAGTTATAAAACTCGAACCTGTCAACACGAAATTGTGTATGCAAATGCTTTAGTAAAAACATGTAAAATAAACTATTTTCGTACAAAAAATTAAGCCGACTTCAAGCCCACAAAAACTATAGGCACTCAAAAGCGAAAAGTAAATTAATATCAATAATACAAGTGCTACTCATTCATCTATTTGAAGTCGGTGCCAGTCCGGCCAAAAATACTATATAGGCACGTGGTAGGTAGGCATACCCACTACCTGTTAGACTTGGCTAGCACCGACTTCAAATAGATGATTGAGTAGCACTTGTAATAATGTTATTAATTTATTTTAAGTAATCAGTTTTTTAGTTTTAGTCAGTATACTATTATAAGCATGCGGTGTGTCGAAGTTTCCCGAACACTGTTAATCCGAGTTGCACCTTTTCCTGAACCTCTTTTTCGAAGTTGGATCTACCCAATTTGATCTTTATATATTTATATAGAAAAATGTGAAATAAGTGAAACACACAAACGAATTTTTAGAGAGTGATGGCAAAGTTCCCATAAAAATGTAAATAAATAAACTTGACATATGTTAGTACAATTGCAATAAAGATATTATACTCATATAATGCTTGACAGTTTTCTGTACAATAATTATTGTAATACAGTAAAATAGTCGTTTCAAACTATGAGAATGTATACAATTTGTATGATTTTTCTTTTCTTTTTATTTTTTATTAATTGACGTGTAAATTGTACATTTATGAATAAAGTACTATGACGTTGACACACTAATTTTATGACGTCTTAAATTTTCGGGTATGTATGTAAGAACCTAGAATAGAAGCAGGCAGGCTTGTTAATCACGCGGTCCAAGGGTAACATATCAAATACAAAGAAATAACCAGTCCTCGAGTTTTTACTTCAAAACTTACTAAATAACACTTTTGTTTTCAGGAGTAATAGTAGGTAGTAGCATACTAATTATAAAAATGATAGTACAAATAAACACAACAAAAATAAAATAAAACCAAAAATGATAGTACAAAATTCCTAACACGTAGGGTTTTTGAGTTATGATTGTTTTAAATATAATAAAGTTATATTAAATTACAGCAAGTACCAGAGTAACTTGTGTTAATAATAAAATTGGGTGCTACTGTTTAAATCTTTTTAGAAGTGTTGAAGTCATGGAGGGTACGGCTTAAACCACCCCCCGTAGTCCAGATAGTTTATGTTAATTAATAAAAGATCATTAGACATTTATCAAAATGTCTAAGGTACAGAAACGTGGTTATATTATCCCCGCGGATATATAAAATAGCTTATCAGAAATATATGGGCGATCGAGATCGAGGGTAGGCTCCTCATGTTGTCAAACTTGTGCTGCAAATCTAAGTAACTGGATACATGTGAAATGATCACCTATCCCTCTTGCGGCTCCAATGATTTGGCGAGAACCAACTAACTATTTCAACTGCTCCTATGTTTGTATGACAAAGGTGTCTAGTTTTTTCAAGGAAACACAATCATAATATTATTGAATATCCAGAGATTCCTTCAGCAACAAGATCTGTTCCTCAAGGAGAAGGCTTGCCAGCTCCAGCTCCCCCAGAAAATTGAAAAGAAGATTTGGGATATGATGATCAAGGAAAACTGAACCTGAAGTACTCGGCGTTGTGGTTTAAAACTACTAAATAACACTTTTGTTTTCGAGACCAGTAGTTACGAGGGGCGTTCAATGTATTCTCGGTAAAAGCATAAAAAAAACGCTAATTCACCAATTTTTATTTATTTCTCAATGTCACCTGTAACTTCCCATAACCTCAATACAATTGTTATATCTCAAAATTAACTTAACTTAAAAATAACTTTCCTCCTTGTCTGAAAAATGTGCATTTAGCTTCAGCTCTTCTTTGTCGGAAAATCGCTTTCCACGAAGGTCTTTTCTCAAATTAGGAAATAAAAAGTAATTACTGGGGGTTAGGTCCGAGCTATATGGGGGTGGTTAATTTCTTCGAATCCGCAATCTCCCACAGCAGCCTTGGCAAACCGTGCGGTGTGAACTGGCGCATTGTCGTGAAGAAGCAACACACCGGCGGACAATTTTTCTGTAATAGCGTCTCTTAAATTACGCAACGTGGTTGCGCAACATGCTGCGTTTATTGTTGCACTTTTTTTCATGTGATCGATAAGCAAATTTTCTTTCGAGTCCCTAAAGACTGTGGGCGTGACTTTTCCGGCAGACGGAGTGACTTTGAACTTTTTTGGATGGTCTGCACCCTTTTTGTGCCACTGCATGGATTCCTGCTTACTTTCAGCATCATAATGGTAAACCCACGTTTCATGGCAACAACAAAACTCTGTGGAAAAACTTGATGGATCTTCACCACAGAGCTCTATGAACTGCATTTGGCTCGGAATTGTTTCTGAGGCGCCGGCGGCATTCGCGGCACCCATCTTGCACTGACTTTTTAAAGGTTCAGGAAATCATATAGAATAGTGTATGTGGTGCCGACAGATAGGTTAGTAATTTTTGCTAACATTTAAATTTTTATTCGGGCATTTACTAACAAGTAGAAGCTTTTCTGATAATTAAAATTTGCCTACAAATTTGTCTGGATGACCTGGTTGAAGATTTCCCAATAATTTTGAAATTCGATCCCGACAATACGTAATTGTGTACGTGTGTTGTTTTGGACTAAAAAGGTAAAATAAAGAATTTTACGAAAAATTAAGCCGACTTCAAAACTAACTTAGGCACTCAAAAAGAAAAAATAAGTTAATTTAATCATTATAAACGCTACTCATTCAATCGGTCGGTTTAAGCCAACTCTGAAAGGTAGTAGATAGATACTACTCCCCCATGTCTACTTACTAATTAAATTCATAGTGCTAGCTGTTTGACTCGACCGACTTTAAATTGATGCGTGAGTAGCGCTTTTAATGATTATAATACTTACTAGCGGCCCGCCCCGGCTTCGCCCGTGGTACATATATATAACCTACAGCGTTCAAGGATTACGAACATATGAAAGAACAGTGAACGATTTTTCGTCCAGTAGTTCCCGAGATTGGCGTGTTCAAACTATAGGCTACTTTTGATCCCCAAATTATCGTGCTGTTTACTGGGTCAGAAGTGACACCTGTAAACATCTGGCGGGGATAACTAATTAAATGACGATTGATCAGTTTTCGACCGGAGAGGAAAAATGATTAAATTACTAAAATGGCTATTAAAAAATAAGGGTTGATCGTAGAAGGGTGAAAATTGAGGATTATATGTATTTTTGTATGTTGTATCATAAAAAATAGAAATTAAAAAAATTTACTAAAAATAAAAATAAAAATGTAGGGGTGAACTACCCCTAATATTTAGGGGGATAACAAATAGATGTTGGCCGATTCTCATAGATACCGGATAAACACAAAAAATTTCATCAAAATCGGTCAAGCCGTTTCGGAGGAGTATGGCAACGAAAACTGTGACACGAGAATTTTATATATTAGATTATGATTTAATCGTTATAGATTAAATTAACTTATTTTTCACTTTTGAGCGCCTATTTTTTGTAGTTTTGAAGTCGTTTTAATTTTTTGTTTAACTTAAAGGGCACTCACTGCATTGACCTACGTAAATACAGGGCCCCCCATTATTAGAAAGTTTCTTGGCTGTATTTACATTATATTCATAACCAATATTATTAGAGCCCTCATTATCATTGCCAATATTATTCAAGTCCTTATTATTATTTTCGCTTCTTACTATTTTCGTTTTTTTATTGGTAATTGTAAAGCCGTAGCCACCTGGCGGCCATGGTGGTGGCTCTTGGGGCAAGCCATCTTTGCCAACTTTGTCACCTGTGGCGCCTTGGGCAAGCTGGCAAGGGTCGCAACATTTCAAACCTTGGCGACGTCCATACGGCAGTCTATCGATCATAAATACGCTGCGCCTCGCTGGCACCGGCGGTGGCGCAGGCCCCTCTCCCCGCCCCCCGCCTCCGCACACACACGCCGCCACGCACACTGCGAACAACACGATCATGTTACGTCACACTTAGCGACAACAATCTTATATTACTTCACAGACGTCACAATATCAAAGAGAATACATATTCGTAACTTTATCTTGTAATCAATGCTTTATCTAATTTCATATCGACTTTTAGGACGTAGCTAAAAAAAACGACTCAATTTTGTGGTTGATGTTCCAAAGAGGTTTGACTTCACAGAAAAAATACAAAATACACACACACACACACAAGCACGATCGAAGATAACTATAATTCGTTCCAAATAGAGGTGAAGAAAATGTAAACAAATCAATGTCACTCTCAATATGACAGACCAGCATTTCTCAACCTTTGTTTTAGAAGATTTGAAAGAGAAGAAGAGTTTGTTGTAAGCTTTTCTGCTTGCCCTTTTAGATTTTCGTCACATAATAAGGTTAAATATATTCAAATAAGTCCTTTTCCAACCTTTTGTCTTATTTTTATTATTTTATTTTTATACGTTTACTAAATATGTGGTACCCGTAAGTTTAACTATTAATACAAAAATCACCTAAGTTTTTTTTGTATTAATACTAGCGGCCCGCCCCGGCTTCGCCCGTGGTACATATATATAACCTACATCATTCAAGGATTACGTACATATGAAAGAACGGTGAATGATTTTTAAATCGGTCCGATAGTTCCCGAGATTACCGTGTACTAACTATATATATGCTATAGACTACTTTTGATCCCCAAATTATCGTGCTGTTTACTGGGTCAGAAGTGACACCTGTAGACAACTGGCGGGGATGACTAATTAAATGACGATTGATCAGTTTTCGACCGGAGAGGAAAAATGATTAAATTACTAAAATGGCTATTAAAAAATAAGGGTTGATCGTAGAATGGTAAAAATTGAGCATTGTATGTATTTTTGTATGTTGTATCATAAAATAATAGAAATTAAAAATTTTGTCTAAAAATAAAATAAAAAATTTAGGGTGGACTACCCCTACATTTAGGGGATGAAAAATAGATGTTGGCCGATTCTCATAGATACCGGATAAGTACAAAAAAATTCATCAAAATCGGTCAAGCCGTTTCGGAGGAGTATGGCAACAAAAACTGTGACACGAGAATTTTATATATTAGATTTTAAACTAACATTTTGGTTGGTTCATGAAACACAACAGTAACATATAAACAATGTTATTTTTTTATTAAAATTAATAATTAAGTACAGTTTTGTTTTGTTGTGTAGCACTAAATTCCTTTTTCATTCTGTATGTGAAATAACGTGACTTATTAGTAAATTTAAATTTAATAAGCTATATATAGTGTTTTTCTTACTAAGTGGTAAGTTAAGTTATGTGGTTCTAACGTATATACTATTTCCCTGCTATAATTATTGATCTACGTTTTATATTTGAACTAAAATAGCAATCCAGTCTGAGTATATAGTGGCCCTTATACTTGATTCCGTAACAAACAAATAAGGTAAGTACAATGACAAAACAAAACAAATGGTGGCCCACAAAATATATTGGTGGCACTATTCCTACCCATGCTGAGAAGTTAGCCTCAGAAAATTCAAATAGTTTTACTATTAAGTGCCCCATTGGATATTTTTTAAATAAGAGTAGTAGGTGTAATTCATAATTCATTCAAAAATACAATTAATTTCTACTGCGTTACAATTAACTCTAAAACGTTTCTAATGCCGGGTAGTGTTTTCATCTATCCTAATATAATATTTGTTTAAACATCCTAACAAATTTGTTAATTAACGTTCTGTTTTAACATTAAGTTATTACTCGGCTCGGGTGGTCTTGTCACGACAATACGCAGCCGCAGTGCCTGGTTTTAATCTCACGCGCACCTCTGCGTTTTCAAACTCATGAGAGTAATGCTGCTAACGGTAAAAGAAAACATCTTGAGCAAACTGGCATGTTCATTAAATCTTTCGAAGTCAGAGAGGTTTGTCATCCACCACCAACTCGGAAGAATTATAGTCCCAGCAAGAAACTTTTAGTGGGTTGCTTATGTGAGCAGCGTCCCGCAAATTTACCTGCTTAGTTCCCTTTTCCTTAATTTTACCTCCATAAAAATAAGCTTATACCTATGCTTTTCCAGATTATAATCTAACCGTGTTCCGCGTTTAAACCTGAAACCTGAAAGTCAGTTCTAAAATCTATTTATAATAACATAGACTATTTTTAAACAACTAAAATATGTTTTTTTTTTATAATTTATGATGATTATTAAATGAAGCCGTCTGATTTGGCTGATTTTAATATCATAATATGGAACTTGTCTTTCACTTCACATTTCATGTTTTGATGAGATTGGCAGTTTGAGAAACATAGATCAAATTGCCACTGCTTAAAACTGTATCTACCACGTTCTTCTATTACTGTTTTTAACTTTCAAGATAAGTTAATAAATCACTATTTGATCAATACAAATCCAAGTATGTTGTATTTAAGATCGCAGTAAAGTCGAATCATATTTGTGAAAAATATTTTAAGACAGTTTTAAAAAATACTATGGTTAAACGATTTTCATGTTATGGTAGCACCTTTGTTTACATTATCTACACTTCTCCGTGAAACGCACTTACTCTCACAAACTACGCTCCCACAAACACAGGGAATCCTAGTGTGGGTTGCGTGGAATCTCTACATAGTGCAACCTGAGTATCACATAACAACTTGCCTCGGTGGCATCTTTTTGTATGATGGCTAATCGCGACCGGGGTTGGGAACTTCTACACCTACTTCTCACTCTCTTGAGCAGTACGTGTAGAGGTTGGGGAGAGGGACTGAAAGAGAACGACCGGGGCAGGGAAGATTATTTGGCTGATATTTCGGCCAAGTAAGTCTTCTTGAGGGTCCTCTACGAGTACTCTGATTGGCAGAGTACTCAGTGAAGGGACAAAAGCCGTGATGCGGCAACAGAGGCAAAGCTATAGCTATCCCTAGCCCCGGTGGTGAGGGCGGACCTCTTGCTGGCAACCATCTTAGCCAAGATGCACGATAGTCAGAGGTTTTTTTAATATTAAAGAGTAACAAGACGAACAGCCCATGTGCCTGATGGTAAGACACAGGCCTGCTACATAACACCACAGTGACACTCAGCCATTGGAACATAAAGAGTCTAAATCATTACCTAGCACTGCACTGCGCTCGTCACGCAAATATCTAAGGTGTTATATCTTTAAGCCCAGTAATTTAGCTGGAAACATTGTTCTTCAAACCGGAACACAGTAACGCTTACACATTACTACTTGCGATAGAATAACTGGCAAAGGTGTGGTACTTCCCTAGGCAGACTCTGTAAAGAGTCCTCTGCCACTACGATTACGAAAAATATTACACGTCACAAAATTCAATGTACACACAAAAATACACATTGCACTTTTTGACTTCTTGACTCGGCCTGCTTGCTGGACAAGACTAGGTGGAGTCGAGGTGCTCCAAGTCGGATCTGGGTCCTGTATCTTGGGTCTACATTTAGTGGCACAACAAATAAATAAAAAATGCTCAAAGACTATTATGCGTCTCGTCAACAGTCTAATTGAATGTAGTACAATATATTGTTATGCTTAAAACACATTCTGTCAAAAAACGATAATGCAAAAGTTACATTATGACACTACACACCGATTATGCTACATTAATTATGACGAGGTAAATTAGGAAGAAAAACGAAGCGTTTTGAGAATAAGGCGCTTAAACAGGTACAAGTAAGGCGGAACTTTATATGCCGAAGCGTAAACGACGCACTTAGATAACCTGACACCCGTTTTCCCGCCAAAATTGAAAAACGCGAGTCGCCGCCATAATATCAAACGGCTACGTACAAAATTTTATCAAAATCGCTTGAGTGCTTTAAGCGGTATAGACGGACAGACATACAGAGTTACTTTCGAATTTATAATATTAGTATGAATAGTACCGAATCATAATCATATGTGACTCTGATTCGAACTACCGAATCATAATAATGCGCAATTATGATTAGCATTGCATTTTTGAAGAAATGCTGTATTTTATTAACTATTTTTTTATTAGAAGCTTCAGAACATCAATTTTAAAATTATTGTAATCATGTCGACTCACGTGCCACTAGCACTGCTTGCAAGCTGAGCTCCATCCTTGCTTTCAGTCACGTTCTGTGTCTCCGCAATCCGAGAGAAATCTGTAAGTACGTTGCAAAGTTAAACTTTAGCAAGGATCAAGCAAAATATGCTGCTGATTGTAATAAACACATCTGCCCATTCCCACACAGGGCCACGCAGCTATGCGCACTCTGATAGTAATCCAAATGGCTGCCCAGCACACACACTGCGCACTTTACCGAGAGATCAAAATTTTCAGCTCTTTACGTCATAATTTATTTGTAATGTACCGAAACACAGGAACTTTACCCGTGTTCATATGTAGAAACAATATATGAATAGAAAATTTAAACGTAATCGTTGTTTCATCGCCTTATCGGCGCCTAAATAAAATATAATTCGTTATAAAACAAAATAGTAACTAAATTTACCATAGTTTTAGTGTTATGGCGTATTTCGATTCTAATATTTCCAATACATATACCCAATTGTTTTGTGTATTTTCCACCATTATTCATGAAGTTATTTATTACATATTACAATCATATAATCTACTGCTAAGATGGCATTTTCATTACGAGAGTAAAAATATAACACAATGATAGCGGAACAGCTTCTTCATTGAACAGATTCTTCTCAACGCATCGGTCTGCAGATGAAATTAAATAAAACCAAGATCGAAGCTAACGAGCTGAGAGTGGTGCTGATTGTTCAGAAATATGTTTGTATACCTAGAGCATACGCTTGTACTAGGAAAAAAATGATCGCAGTGAAATCATGAGAAGGATATACATGGACTGAAGCGCATAACCGCTTCATACCCATATTGAGATAGTAGTGAATAAATAAAATTAATTCGCCATTTTGTGGTGGCGGCCATCTTGGATTTGATTTTTTTATAATGTATAGTATTCTACTAGTCAAGTCCTTCATTTGATACCCATATTGAGGTAGGTTGTGAATAAATATTTTGTCCGCCATTTTGTAGAGGCGGCCATATTGAATCGATATTAACTAAACATAGCTAAAAACATCCGCACGGATATTAACTTAAAAAAAAAACCGCAACGAAATCGGCCCATCCCTTTGAGCTCTACGGTGCCAGACAGACATCGATGTCAAACTTATAACCCCCCTTTTTTGGTCGGGGGTTAAAAATAATGTTAAATAAAACTAAATTAGCTGTAAAGGGGCCTTGTCAATCAGATAGGGATGATATCTATATAGACTCGACTCGTTATTACGAAAAAATAACGAAAACAGGAGCAGCGCGCGTAAAACCGTGGCGTGGCGTAGTATATTGTACTTTTTATGATATATTATGATACCAAAGCCACGTGCTGATCTGAAGTGTTTATTATTTACTGAACAAAATAAATGCAGTCTAGTGATTTATCAATAGTGCGGTTGGATGCACCAATCACCGTTTGCAGATCATTTAGTTTCCAAGCCATACAATTATTTTACTATACATTAATTTTATGTTTTAGTAATAAGGATATTTAATGCACATCAAAACCTGTCATAACAGCATCCTGCTGAAGCACAAGACGTTGGCGCAATTGTGCTCACCATACATTTCACACTAGCATTGCACAACTGGATAGAAGCCAGAAACTAATAGACGATGAATCAGATGACATATAATATGATACAACCGATTAAAAGTAAAAAATGAAAAAAGAAGAAGAAGACTTTATCAGCTGACTATTATTATCGTTGTATAAATTCAGACCAATGGAAACTGTGTTGCCAGACATATTGCATGCCTCTAGAACAGGGGTCGGCAAGTAGTTTTAGGCGGGGTCCGGATGAAGTGCAGAAATTTTTACGAGGTCCAGAACAAAACTAGTGGTAATAATTGCTTACACAGCCCACTAAATGTTCCTACTGCTGAACCTCGGGGTCGGGGCCTTCTCTCACAAGGAGAGAGTCAAGACCATAATCCACCACGCTGACCCACTGTGGACTGGTGACTTCGAAAGATTCTAGGTACATGTCGGTTTCCTCACTATGTTTTCCTTCACCGTTTTAAGTTAGCGGCATTATGAACATGACTTTGAAAAGACAGTGGTGCGCGTGGTTTTCAACCCAGGGTCTCCGGCAGTCGCCATTCTCCCAATTAGACCAGCCGTAACTTGGGTGATAATTAAGTGCTACTTATTTATTGTACGGTATCAAACTCATCTTGTAATTATAAAAAACACAAGACCTAAAATCAATGCGACAAATTACACCGATCCTCTTGAGCCAGCTCTTTATAGTTTGGTCCTCGAGAAGAATAGCAAATTCGACGTGTGTCTTCTACGAGTAATTGGGTGTCGGTTAATCTCGAAAGATATATTTATTTTTAATTTCAGAAAAATGACCCACATACGTAAGTCGAACCAAACATAGTAGCCATATTAAACTTGTAACTAGTTTTTTGCAATTTCCATTTATGTGTTTGGTCCAAAATTCTTCGGTGGATACAGAACTATACATTTGCAAAGATACATCTTCTTGAATATCAATAATTTCCATTGTTTTTAATAAAAAAACATATTTAAATTAGCCACTCCACAGACTCCGGGGTCCGTGATCTTTGTCATATCAATTGTCTTTTATTACACATTTCTTGGATAAGGAGAAGAAGGGTAAAATAGGGGGGAGTTGGGTACATTTAAAATCTAATTCTAGTGCTCGTATGTAGAGCCTATCACTACCGGTTGGGATTCCGCTAGTAATCGACTCGACATCGAGTGTTTGCCTAATTGCCTTTTGTCATTTGCCTAAGCTGCCACCTCCCGGCCCAGAGCCTCCACAAAGGCCGCATTTCCGTCCCTGATGGCCATCTGTAGGTTGAAATCGCGGATGGTCTTCGGTGATGCAGCCAACGCTCGCCGCATAAACAGGCCGGTGGCGTCGTCGGTGTGGTCAGCGTAGTATGTGAAGGTCCCCGTGTGCCGTGAGATTGCAACAACCGCATGAGGGACGCCCTCGTGCAGCTTCATGTTTGCCTTGGTTTTGATTGCGATTACCGACTCGTATGTTAGTACCTGAGCTTCATGGATGGACAGGATTGCGTGATCCGGTGCCTGACCCATATCCCTGGTTTGTCAGGGTCTCCTTCTCCCCTTGGGTGTGTACTAAAAAGAGGGTGTTTGGGTGTTGGGTATTTGCGCTCCCTTATACCTTCTCTGCTCTAGTTCAATTATTTCTATTTGAAGTGAAGCCTTTGACAAATTGAACAATTTGGCAGTGTGTCAACCACATGGGTCCAAAATAGTTCTTGAGAGCTTCGTCCACCATAAAGCAACTGAAACTGAAGACGTTCCGAAACCATTTACCAGAGCAGAAGCCATGGTTCGCACTCTGGTTTTAATCATGTTTCCGATACGGTGCAATAGTTTTCTCTTAGATGTTTTGCTGCCTCACTTGTTGTGGTGATGGTGGTGCCCTTATCCACGTCGAAGTTTCTAATCACCCATATTGTCTTTCCATATCCTGGAACTCCGTTGACCGACTGTATTCTCGGTATCTTCCAGTTTTCCTGACCAGATATGACGTTTGTGTTCCCTTCGATGGTCTTGGCCATCTCTAGGATTTTATCGTCCAGCATAATCTTGGTGCATCGGGCAGTGACTACAATTGGGTCGTTTGGAGGTGTCGCATAAACAGGTTTTCCCATGCGCTCCATCTCTTTTTGCTCAGTGTTACAAAGCCATTTCTGCACTCTTCCTTTTTCCTTGATGACCCGGGAAGTGACATTATTGTAAATGACTGCTTCAGTCTCCTCGAGTTTCGCTTTTAAGAGGTTTTCACTTCCTAGCTTACTTTACACTTATTTCATAGGACTGGATATTGTTTTCGCAGATCTTGAGATTGACTTGTCTTGTCGCTACCAGTGGGGTTATAAATTCGAAGAAGACATAAAGTGCGTGACTCCGTGGCTCCGCTGTTGGGTGGCAGCTCTTTCCGCGGCTGTCCTCTGCTGGGCTCTTTCGGAGCCAGTTTGGGTGGTCGAACTAGGAACAGGTATCCCCATATGTCAGTTGCATTTGTTTGATCGTGCAAAGGGGCCTGAGGAAACTCAGATTTTCCCCTATCTTCGTATATGACAACCTAATGATGTTCACCAGTACTTCTGCTCAGATGTGCAACCAGCGCTCTTGCGTGAATGCAAGGCGTCCGACCTTTCGAGTACTCTATTAATGCAATCGTTTTGTTTTTCGATCGCACCTTCGCACCGAAATCGGTGGCCGTCTACCTCGCACCCATTACGTCGTAGGTTTCCCTCTTCATTGTGACTTTTGCGGTACTGCCATTGAGCAGGCAAGACAATCCAGGTGACAAACGGGCTCGTTTCCGTTCCCAGACGAAGCAAAAGCTTATTCCCAATCTTTCTTTGCTTTCCATGAAGAGAGCCACTCTGCGGATACGGATCTCTGCCTCTCTTCAGTCTTCGTTCTCTAGTAGCTGTTGGACGGTGATTCTTTTCGAGGAGTCTTGGGCGATCTTGGGCGGGGACCGCATTCCACGTTCGTGTCCACGGACAGCGAGGCAGCGTGTGGTGGCGAAGAGGAGCGTGTATTTGAAAGTGTGGAGTTTCTCTTAGCCGCTTTGCGGAAAATATTTAATAGAAACATTATTTATTTACTAAGGTATATTCTATGTGGCAAAAAATATTATTTAAATTAATAAAGGTACAGTGCACCTTAAAATGTATACTTAGCTTACAATACAATACGATATTTTTTACTGGCGGTCCGAGGTTCGACCTTTCGCGGTCCGGATACGGACCGCGGTCCGCCTGTTGCTGACCCTTGCTCTAGAAGAAGAGGCCAGTTTGTATGGGTCAAGTATTAAAATGTTTTGTATCACCTTATCTTACCTGCAAACAGCAATAAAGATTTTTGGATTTGAATTTATCTGTCGTCAACGTTGTCTCCTGGAGTTAATTTGACCTCAATAGTGAGAAAAATGTTACCTGTGTTTGTTTTTACACAAAGAACTGACTTTTAATAGGGAATGTGCATGTAGTTTAAATTAGCTTGATTTTTTTTTTCGTAGAACCCTCAATGTCCCGCCATTATGCCAAAACAATTATTTTATTATTTAGTTAGTTATTAATTATAAAAATATTATTTAAAAAGTGCAAAATAGGCGCGGGAAATTCAAGTTTGCAAAACGCATCACTATTGGTCGAAACCACATGTGACGTCACATGTCATGTTTTCTGCTTTAACGGTGTCAATATTCGTGCTGAGCTAGTAGTGTTAAAGAGAAAAGTCGTGTTCTCCATCGTTTGATTAGCTAGCACAACTCAAAAATCGGTACAAAGTAACTGCAACACTTGTAGTAAACAAACACAGGTCGTGGCCTGTGACGTCATGCAGGCGCGGGAAAGATGGCGGCGTTTAAACTGGTCAAATTATATTGATATTTTAAATATTATTTTAAAAATCAATTTGTACATTTACAAGAGTAATTATATTTTTTATTGTGTTATAACAATGTAAAAAGTGAATTTAAAAATATAAAAAAATGCATGCATATTCCCTATATGCTAAAACAAATTTCAGTAATATGACGAATATAAGATAGATTCAAACATGTAGACAAGACTAACTTTGTGTAGACTCCCTACCAAATGACCCAAAAGAATAGTTGCGTGAAGAAAATGATACATTTGTTAGATCTAAATGCAGAAACATCTATGTGTCTAGTTTGAATAATTATAGTTTTTTTATAGGTTTACACTTGACCGCCATCTCGCCTGATGTTAAGTGACGATGCGGTGTACGATGGAACATGTTAATCTAGACGAAACCAATTCACTCTCACAAAAGTAGAGTCAAATATCTTCGTTCGTTGTGTTTGGAACATCAACCATGAAATGATGTCACTTTTCGAGCTAAGAGCAGTCCGATAGAAAAACAGGCAAGTTAGTATTAGACAATACAAATTAGTTCACACTCTCCGAAGTGTATCCAATGAAACCCCGATAGGCTATCAATTTTCAATATTCAAGACTTTGAAGTATTTTTCGCACAAGAATGTCGTCGGCTATGAGCCTTTTGATACGTCTCTCGAACAACTCCAAAACCTCCAGCCAACGACAATAAACCACTTGACTGACGTCTTACGACTTCTCCTCCTTCGGCGTTTAGTAGTACAATTGCTAGCTCAGATCAGTACAATGGGAATCCGTTGATGTCTTTTTTGCATCCTGCTCTGTCTTTTGGAATTTGTATAATTCTATCTCGTTTTGTCCGATCATTCGTTGAAAGAAGCGCACATCGCAGGGATGTTCGCTAATCACAAGCGCGGTATTGTTGGCTGGCATTTGTTTTATAGTTGACAATTGACTGGCCTGGTGGCTTAGTTGGTTGTAAGTCTGCCTACGAAGCCGTGGGTCGTGGGTTCGATCCCACCCAACCCAACCAACCCAGAGCAAATATTTGTGTGATGAATTCAAACACCGTGCCTGAGTGTTTTCTATGTATTGGAAGTATGTATTTAAAAATATATAAGTATTATATCAGACGTAGGGTTTAGGTCTCCCAAGCCTAAATGGGAGTGGGCGGGTCATGTGGCCAGAATGCAACCCGACCGGTGGGCCAGAGTTTCTACGGAGTGGACGCCATCGGCCAGTCGACCCCAGGGTCGTCCTCCAACGCGGTGGAAGGACGAGCTCGGAGCGTTTAAAATGATTGGACGATGGTAGCTCAGGACCAGATAAAGTGGAGGGAATTGGGGGAGACCTTTGACCAGCAGGGGCACAGTTGAGGTTAAATAAAAAAAATCTGTCTGGCTTCCATAGTACAAGCATTGCTTAGTTTGGGGTCAGATGGTGTTGTGTGTGAAATGTCTACCAATTTATTTATTGTACCTCGTCCTGCACCGCCCCCTGGTGAGTTGTGATAGTAGGCGAAATTCGTATCGTCGCCAATCAACAAGGTATCTAATCTCCGCATCTAGCCGATACTTAGCCGAACCACCCCAAAGATACTGTAGCAAATATGTGCTTGATATATTGATATTTGTACATAAGCAACTGTTCAGACTTGAAGTACGTTCGCACCTTTGAGAGGACATTTAGTTTTTTGGCAGCTAATTTAGCCTTGGACTCAATATACCTACGAGCCAAAGTTAAACGTAGATGAACGGTGAAAAAGAACGGTTTTTAGCTATGTTTGGTTAATATCGATTCAAAATGGCCGCCTCCACAAAATGGCAGACAAAATATTTCTTCACAACTTACCTCAATATGGGTATCAAATGAAAGGGCTTAACTAGTAGAGTACTATACGCTATAACAAATTTCAAATCCAAAATGGCCGCCACCACAAAATGGCGAATTATATATTTTTTTCACTACTACTCAATATGGATATCAAACGAAAGGGCTTGATTAGTAGAATACTTTGCACTATGACAAATTTCAAATCCAAGATGGCTGCTACCACAAAATGGCGAATTACATTTCTTTTTTCACGACTCCCTTAATATGGGTGTCAATGAAAGGGCTTGACTAGTAGAATGTTGTACAGATAACAAATCTTAGGTAGTCGGGGTTTAGTCAAAATTTTTAATTTTGTTCTTGTTTATTATCTGCTTGATGGTCAATCGACTGGCAAAGGTGTGATACTTAGGTACATCACACGTCCAACTAACAACACCACACTTAAAAAATACAAATAATACATCCCTACCATGGATTATACTATAAGCTCTACAAACCCTACAAAATTATATCCTACCCATTTTTTACCGACTTCAAAAAAGAAGGTTTCTCAATTCGACCGTACCTATATTGTTTTTTTCTTAAGTGTGTTCGCGGATAACTTCGTCGTTGATGAACCGATTTTGATGATTATTTTTTTTTTTCTAGTTACGGCTGGTCTTGCCGGGAGAACGACGACTGTCAATCCGAAGCTCCGGGTTCAAATCCCACGCGTACCACTATGCTTTTTAACCCGTGTGCGTAATGCTGCTAAATTAAAACAAATTTCAAATTTCAAAATTGATATTAATAAATTAACTATTAATTATTGTTTTGCGGCAACAGTTACTTTGTTACAAAATAAAACATATTTTTTTAATGATTGTTACAATGTTTAAATAATAAAAAAAGGTTCCTCTCAGAATTAGAGGCTCAGGGAGAATACGGGTGACTCCCGTTCCGACGCCTTCCTGCAGCAAAAGTTGGCCATTGCCATTCAGCGTGGGAACGCAGCGAGCATCATGGCCGGCAGCACTTTTGCACCGGATGCAGTTAGGGGTGGTTTATTCGGAGATTAGTTTCTTATTTATCTTTTCCATTCATTTTGTCTCTTTGAGTATGTTTGACGTCACAAAAGAACATAGCGATTTCATTTTGGTTAAAATATGACATGTTTTTGGCTCGCGGAATTATATAGCGGAATACGACTTTTAGTTTAATTGAAATGTAAGAAATTTAAATTAAGGTATGTACATATTTTATTGTAATAATAATATATTAAATTATGTAACTAAATGAAACTTACGTGTATGTTTCTGATGGATATCACATAAATGATAAATTAAAATTAACGTAGTTTAGAATTTAATTAACTCCGTGAAATTTTTCTTTAAATGGAAACACGAACATTATAATTGTTATTGATAATTGATTTTTTATAAGTTACATGTTATTCAATTATTCAACCTTTAATCAAAGTAGCCAAATTGGTTTTAAATTAAGTAGGTACAAAGATATATCATAATTTAAAACAAAAGAAGATTTTTTAAGAGAGAAAACATATAGAAATACTAATTACGCTATCTGAAATGCCCTATAAATGCTTCCATATTTTAAATCTTATCTTCTATTTCTATACTTATAATAAAACAGTAGTGGGTCGAATTTTGTATGATATACTTTGAACTTTTTTATAGACAATGGCGAAACTGTATTTTTAACCCCCGACAAAAAAAAGGGGTGTTATAAGTTTGACGTCGATGTCTGTCTGTCTGTCTGTCTGTCTGTCTGTCTGTCTGTCTGTCTGTCTGTCTGTCTGTCTGTGTGTGTGTGTCTGTCTGTGGCACCGTAGAGCTCAAACGGATGGGCCGATTTCGATGCGGTTTTTTTTATTTGAAAGTTAATATCCGTGCGGGTGTTCTTAGCTATGTTTGGTTAATATCGATTCAAAATGGCCGCCTCCACAAAATGGCGGACAAAATATTTCTTCACAACCTACCTCAATATGGGTATCAAATGAAAGGGCTTGACTAGTAGAGTACTAAACACTATAACAAATTTCAAATCCAAGATGGCCGCCACCACAAAATGGCGAATTATATAATATTTTTCACTACTGCCTCAATATGGGTATCAAATGAAAGGGCTTGATTAGTAGAATACTTTGCACTATGACAAATTTCAAATCCAAGATGGCCGCTACCACAAAATGGCGAATTACATTTCCTTTTTCACAATTCCCTTAATATAGGTATCAAATGAAAGGGCTTGACTAGTAGAATGTTGTACAGATAACAAATCTAAGGTAGTCGGGGGTTAATCAAAATTTTTAATTTTGTTCTTGTTTCTACTTTTATGTCTGTCTGTCTGCCTATCTTTCTGTATGGGGTTTGCGCATTACGCCGTAACTATTGATTTAATTCAGCTGAAACTTGGGATGACTTGAGTTCATACTCAGAGGATGGTACGGGGTACCTACTTTTGATCCCCAAATTATGCAAGGTTTCTTGCGGAAGGGGGTGAAAGTCAGAATGTGTATTTGGTTGTAACTCATGTGTGTGTTGTTCAATTTTATAATTTCCTTTTTGGTAGAAAGAACACACTGACACTGCCCCATCGAAATAATAACATTACGCTACTATCAATAGTATGTTAGTATATGGCTTATAGCCTTCCACGATTAATGGACTATACAACAGAAAACTAATCTTTCAATTCGGACCAGTAGTTTCCGAGATCCTAGCGTTCAAACAAACTCTTCAGTCGTAATAACATATTAGTATAGATTACTTATTTGGTCAAAAAACGAATCAGCTCCAAACTAAGCAAAGCTATCTGATGTAAGTAAAACAAATGTAATCGTATATACGTATCTAGATAAGATATTATTTATATTGAAATATTTGGCACAAATTAATATAAGAATATATAAGAAAATATTCATTACACGCACTGTGTTAAAATAGGTCTTAAAGATAAAAAAAACTAGCGTCCCGTTCCGGCTTCGCTCGTATCTTCTGCCGGGCTGATTTGTGAATCCACCAGGGCCCTACCGAAACGTATACAAAAAAAAACATTCAAATCGGTCCAGCCGTTTATTTCAGGAAAATTTAGGTAATGCACATAAAGATACTCAATACTCAATCGTTTATTGCTTCATTGTGTTACAGATAGAATGAATTTGATATACAGATAGAATTTAGTACAAAATGAAGTATTCAACACAATCGCGCATTGCAATTCAATTATCGTTTTGGAGCGAAGTGTTAAGTTTTAAGTCTTGTACATTTTTTACATTATCCCATCAAAAACATGTGACATAAGAGAATCAATAAATATTATGGCTTGAGTTCAACAACAAAAGAAATGAGATCAAACTAGATGTTGAAGTCTAATTAATGATCAATCCTGAAATTAACTAAAACAACTTGAAATAAGGTCGAGTCTTGTAATTGCAACTAAAAATATTAGAGTCCTTACGTTACCGCTTGATAAATCTATTTTCATAAGTAAAATTATTTTTTTCGAAGATTCGTTATTAAGTAGATTTAATGTAGATTTATATCATCGTCATAAATATAGGAAAGCTGTAAAGAATAAAAACCTATTTTATAAATTTCTGACTAAGGCACAAAGGCACGTCCCGCCAGGACGGGTAATTGCAACTAATTGCTTTTTTTACTTTTTTTCTGTGGGTACTGCTACCGTTAAATTGAAAAAATATTACTTGTTCAATATTTCATAAGATTTTGATATCTATGTCTTGGTACTTTTCGACAAAATCACTTTTTAGCCATGAGACGGGTAATTGCAACTATTTTCCTACAAATAGTGTTGGGAACCTTGATGTGGTTTTATCGATTGGCATGGTAGCAACATTATAAGACAGTAATTTTATATTGAGCGAAGGTAATCAAAGCACATCATCGGACATTAATAATTATTTAAACTGACGAAACTTAAAATACTCACTTCTAAGGTATAATTAAAGTAGGTAATCTTTTAGTAATCACACAACCATTTTTACTTATCTTTGCAGTCTTATGATTACATCGGTATTCCGTACTATTTTACGGAGGCTTCGTAACTATTGATTTTTTTTGTCGTACATTTTCGACAGCTTCTATTAGATCATCTAAAGAATACTTCGTCTCTTTTTTTCGTTTAAATTTTGGCATCTACGAAACAAATTAAAAAGATACTTAAAACTAGAAAACATGTCATAAATATAGCTCATAGAGGTAAAACAATATTTAAAAAAACAGTAATAGTACAGTGAATAAACTAAGGTGACCTAAGTGCCTATGATTCATGAAAATAATTCATTTATTATTCACTTCTACATGAGAGTTCCGAATTTTTATATACCTGCGGCACTTGTTTGAAATATATAAACGAACTATTTAACTACTGTTAGTATGGCTAGTATCACTTTCGATAAAATATTTTTATCGTAGTGGTCATTTTCACTGTCCCATCACTAACATTATCATACTTCATACAAAAGCGGTCATATAATTGCAACTAACCTAAAAAAATTTAAAATAGTTGCAATAACCTGACTTTTGATTTTTAGTCTGGTAAATGTAACTGAACCCATAACTTGCGCTAGATTTGTCGTGGAATAAAACAGATACGTAAAATACAAGTTACTGTGGTAGATAATCACTCTTTTTATGAAGAAACCCTCCAAAAACCCTTAAAAACAGAATTAAATACCAATTACGCTCCGCGTGTTCGCCACGTCACTCCGAACAAAAAGGTGGTTTGACAAAAAAGCCATGTGATTCACACAGTTGAATAGCTATCAGCGCCATCTTTATTTTTTCATTGGTCCTTAGGATAAAAGAACAATATAACGCCTATCGTTGTTCGAAACAGTGATGATAAATGGAGTTATTTAAATTAGTTGCAATAACCAGATAGTTGCAATTACAAGACTCGACCTTATGTGTTTTATATGAACTTAAAATATATTTATTTCTTACATTTTAGGTAATATATTGAAAACTAACATAAGAATGCGAAATTTTGGATGTTTGTTGCTCAATCACATCGGAACGGATTGGGTTATAATTTGAAACACAGTTACATTATAAAACTCATACTTTTACTAATTTATCCCGGAAAAATACTGGAACGGGAACTACGTAGATAAAACCGCGGGCCCCACCCTCTTATTTATTATTTACTAGATGTCCGCCCCGGCTTCGTCCGTGGTACATATATAGCACTTATCCAGATCCCGTGCATATCCAACGGAGAAAGAATGACTGAAATCGGTTCAGTCATTCCTGAGAATATCACTTTAAAACAAAAAACCTCTTCAGCTACCTGCTACGCCACCTGTCGGAAATTGGTCGTACCAAGTCAGATTTAGAAACAAATTTGGTTAGCAAAGGTTCAATGACGCAATCTTAGACACATGCTGTCATGTCAAAGCACGGTACGAAAACTCTCATAAATAATAATAATAATAATTTTTTTTTTAATAATAATAATTTATTGTTCCCAAATAAAGTACATACAGTTACATTTACAAATTGCATTTCATGACAAGTTATACAGATAAATTGAGGTACAGTGGGCCCCAAACTAGGCAAGGCCTGTATTTTGGGCACCCTACATCGGTTTACAATTTCGTTTTACGCAGTTCCTAGTACACAATAATATAACGCAGAGTTGTTAGAACAATTTTATAATTTAAAATGAATAATTAAACAATATTTCAATTGATATTTAATTTCCTATTATTAGATCCAGACATACAAATTGATATTCGATTTTCGATTTAACTACATTTGGGCAAAGAGTAGAAAATAGTGGCACTATTAATAACACTATCTGTTCCAGCTTTTTGTCAATTGCTGTGTAATCAAATAAAACCAATGTTCCACATAAAACTGCATTGCCAAACTGCAAACCTTTCTTTTTTAGCAGAAATAATGTAGAAATTCCGAATAATTCCATTAAGCCTGCGTGACTTGAGGTGTTATGTATGCGAATGTATTGAAAAGAGAGTGAGTGTTATTATGAGTGTGTGTTTGTGCGTGTGTGAGTGAGGTAGTATTATAGTGACCAATTGAGAGGGATGTAGGTGTTTAGGTATGTGGCAGAGTATGGATATGTATATTTAAGAGTGGGTGCATGCCAGTCTGATATCACGATGGCCGGAGCAAGCTCTAAAAGAAAGTAAGTAGGAATTTCCATTCAGGGAATGATTTCCCAAATGTTCACTCATTAAAAGATACTAATCTTTCCGTTTGCTTATAAGATAGTGTAAATAGCCATTTGCGAATTTTAGCGCAAGATTCAACGAGCGGAGACCCGGCGATATCCAAATGTCTAGCGACCATGTTGTATGTAAATATGTGCACGTAACGTGGTAATCGTGAAGCGAACGTAGAACTGACTCTAGGAAGTTCCAAATCACGTGGTCGTTTGCGTTTAGTAGAGTCTTGAGGTAGAGATAGGTGGTGAATTTTGGTACAAGCTTGCATAACAAAAAGCTGACGGACTGACAGCACTGAGACTTCTTTGTACAGATCATCGGTAGGGTAGCGCCGTGGCTTACCCAGCATTACTTTAAGGACAGCTCTTTGAGCACGTTCAGCCTCAATGAAGTGTGTCTGAGCAGCTCCTCCCCAAGCACCTATACAATATTCAAACAGGGACTGGCACAAAGATTTGTAAATCATCATCTTGACTTCCGGGTTAGCAATTGATCTTAGGATTTTCATAACATAAATCAGCTTCCGGGCTTTATTAGATATAAATGAGATGTGATTTTTGAATGTAAGAGCTTGGTCCACTATTACACCTAGATATTTTGTAAATACTGTCCTGTCTATTGAACTACAGGAACAGTCACCGCCCCCGGTCTCACTAGCCCAATTTGGATTTTCACAGTTCGAGGTATGGATCCGTAACTTAGTCAGATCTGTACCGGTGGCCTGTGTGATACTAAATGTGATAAAATTTGTTTTTTTAGATTAAGGGTTAATAGATTATCACAAAGCCACCGGGCCAGTCTCTCCATTCCCATCTCAGCCATTCTAATTGCAGTTTTCCAGTCCTTCCCGCTAAAATCGCCACGGTATCGTCAGCGTAGCAGATCAGCTCGGTGTTAGGTATAGTGAGTCTCAGAAGGTCATTAATGTACACCGTAAACAAAGTCGGAGCTAATATGCTACCTTGTGGCGTACCAAACGCAATAGGCAACTCACAGCTCGCCACACTGCCAATTCTAACAAACTGACGTCTATTTGACAGATAACTTTTAAACCAGTTGAGGGGATACCTCTAATACCCAATCTCTCGAGTTTTTCATTAGTATTGGTATCGATAAACTGTCAAATGCCTTGGCGAGATCAAGAAAGACAGATACGCATCGTCTCCCACCGTCCAAGTGACCAGCAACTGTTTCAGTAAGAAGTTGAACAGCATGTTCCGTAGATTTACCCTGCCTAAAACCAAATTGGCGGTTACTAAGAAGACTGTATTTTCAAGATAATTTACCAGACGTTTATTAACAATTTTTTCCAAGATTTTAGAGACTACGCGGAGTAATGAAATAGGTCTGTAATTATCAGGATCCGACTTATCGCCACTTTTGTGTACAGGGATTACAACAGCGGTTTTCCAAGAGTCGGGAAATATCCCAGTGGCCATACTGAGATTACAGATATGTGTTAGAGGCACCACAAGAACATGCTTAGCGTACCGCAGCATCATAGGTGTTATACAGTCATCACCTGCAGCACTAGACGTCTTAAGCTCCTGGATAATACCATGTACTTCAAGGTAATCAGTAGGGGTCAAAAGAAGGAATTGGACATGCTGCAATCAGACAAGACTCGCTGACACAGTGTGTTCTGCGTGGTATTTTGACTGCTCAAGATTTTGAGGCTAAATTAGCACCAGCATTTGCGAAATGTTTGTTACAACAATCAATTGATTGTCTACTCAGCATCTCATCAGCACAGGGTTTCCTACCAGGTAATTCGCATACATTCTTTATAGCTTTCCACAGATTCTTAGAGTCTCTGTGGTGTTCTGATATTTGAGAGTTGTTATGTTGAACTTTGAGTTTATGCAATAGGTTATTACAAAAATTTCTGTAGCGTAGGTAGGTAGTTTTAAGTGTGTCGTTACACGGATCACGTCTCAGTTTCAGGTGCATAGCGTCTCTATGTCTCATACATCTTATTAACCCCGGCGTAATCCAAGGTTTTAAGTTCAAATTTAAACGACTGACTCTATGTTTATTTGTATGGTTGATAACTGTGTCTGAGATAATTCTATTAAAGCTGAGGACCGCCTCATCAACGCTGTCTCTAGACAGCACATGCTGCCAATCTACACGGATTAAATCGTTTGCAATTTCATGATAATTCACTCTTGTAATGGTTTTATTTTTGTTTTTAATATTTTTTACGTTCGCGGTAAGTCCTATTATTAGAATGTCGTGATCCGTAATCGAGCTTTGACATATTATACCTAGTGCTTTTTGCTTTGTTTTAATAAAAGCGTGATCAAGACAGGTCATAGTCTGCCTTCGGGTTACATCAGTAATGGTTGATAAAAATCCCTGTTCTGCCATTATGTGTTGGTAGTCCTCGTTATCTCTACTCGGACGATCATCTAGCAGGTTAATATTCATATCACCAGTAACTAAAACATTAGGTACACTTTTGATACTAGACAAAATATTTTCGAGTGAATTATTGAAACGCTTAAGATCTTTAATAGCAGGTGATCTATACATACCGATAATAGTTAGGCTATTAGCAATCTCTACCAGTAGACAATTCGCATCCTCAAATTCTGGCTCTTGAGACGTTGCCGACCAACAATCTCTTATGTAAATGACAACACCACCTGACTTGTTTAATTTTTTTGGTATAGAAAGCCTCGTAACCAGTCAGTTTAGGTATATGAGAGTTTCCTGCAGCCAACATTCAGAAAGCACTAGAACGTCAAAATCCACACCCAATCGTTGTAAAGTAGGTAAAAGGTTTAGAAAATTTTTATTTAAGCTTCTAATATTAAATGATAAAACTTTGAGATTAAATGACGAAATAAGATTACTACAAAACTCAGGTTTTTCAATAGTGCGGCACATTATTTGTAGAGTTGCGTCTAAGTCATCGAACATGTCCAAATTAGCCATAGTCAGAAATCGCTTCTAAACTAATTTTTAGTTTCCTAACCTCAGTGCGCACCGTACTACTGATATAAAACGTTAATTTATTTTGAGTGCAGTAATTTACTGTAATCCAAACTATAAAAGAGTTCCGTCGTACGGGTGCTTCTTCCTTATAAAACAGCTGAGTTTTGTGCTATGGTTGTTGGGTGAGCTGACTGGATGCGAGTGAGTTGTATATTGCGTGTGGTATGTATGTGTGTGAGTAGTTGACTGACAATCATGTAAGCTTTGTTTTTGAATAAGTAAATATGTTTGGATCTTGTTTTTGAAATGTTCTAATATCAACATAAAATCTGTTGTAAATAATAAATATAAAACATGCAACTTATAAGTAAAAACTATTTCTCCTACGCACGGCAATAATAAATTCATAAAAAAGTACGATAATATTGTGTTTAAGTATAGATACACCAAGAAGTAATATGGAAAACTAAGTATTTCAAAAACGCTAAAACCATTATAATTAGATACATAAAATAGGGTCGCTTCCGTCGCCGCTCGCGAGTTCTGGGAGGGGAAGAACACTATCCAAGTCCTTTGTAGTGTAGATAGGTATTGCCGAACTTCCTTCTTTTTTCCGAAGATGAATTTTTCCGTAACTGACCCAACAATAACGAAAACCTCCGTTCTTAGCTCGGGCTCTAGCCTCACGAAACAAATTTCTAGTAGCCTTTGAAAGGTGCTCGTTAATATAAACTCTGGTCGGCGACCCATCAAACCCCAGATCAGCTGACGTGAGACCATTGCTACGATTTTTTGTCGCTCTGAGTATTTCGTCTCTTTTAATTTTCCTCGTAAGTTTAATTATAATTGGTCTCGGATAGTTTAACTCCTTACTTCGATTTTTGGGGATTTTAGGTCCAGCTCTTATCACAAAGTCAACCTCATCCTCGGGTAAATTAACGCCAATTTTAGTGGCGGCGACCTTGGCGATGTGAACGAGGTTCTCGTTGAGACATTCAGCAACACCTAGTATTTCAATTTCCTTGTTTAATTCAGTTTGTGTTTGATAGCTTAACTGTGACTTTAGTAAATTAATTTCATCCTGTAGAACGGTAATAGTTTTATCTTTTCCTTCCAGTAGTTTAATTCGCGCATCGTAGCCATCCAATCGAGTGGTACATGTCACTATACTTTCAGTGAGCAGCTTGAGACATGATTTGATCTCGGCGAGATCCAGACGCACAGAACGAATCTCTGCAGCAATATCGATGTCCACTTGTTGTGCGCCGTCCTTTTCCGTAGGTGCTTCCGGAGAGTTAATAGCAAAACGCTTGTGTGCGCGGGTGTGTGTCCCTGCGCCCGCGCTAGGCGCGAGCGGGCTGCCGGGCCGGTCGCAGGCGAGCGCTGGCAAATTTTGGTTGTAGACTCGCGGCTCGTTCTCTCGGCACACCGGACATTTAAAATCTTTCATCTTGCTAGCTTCTGAGGACGGCACATTAACACATATGGGATGGAAAGCCGCTTTGCATCCAGCGCATCTTAAAAATTTGACTGATGTAATCGACTGTTTACATGCATCACAAATAACATCCAAAGCTTTGTTTCCGCTAGCGGTCAAATATTTATCCATTTCTAGTGGTATGAATTCACTAATGCAGCGCAACTAAAATAATAAAGCAAAAGTGCGAGCGGGACAGCAATAGCAGACAGGCCGAAAGTGCGAGTGAAATAGCAATATGGTCTCAATTACGGCTGTGCGTTCGATGCGTCATGCGCTTGCGGTACAATAAGTCATGGTAGCAGGTAGCAATAATCTGGTCGCTTTGTTCAAAATACCGAGAAACTATATCGTGTCGTAATGTTGAAAGATTTCAGGTAAGGGTTTATTTGTTTAGCGTACCTTTTTTAGCGTAAGAGTTGGACTGAGAGCTCCACAATGGTGTAACATTGGCCTCGAAAAACTGCACTTTGAACCACGTTAGAGATTTTTAAACAGAGCGACGTAAAATATGTGTACAAGGTCTGCGCGCACCCGCCGCAGTCTATTCGGTTAGTATTCAGATTTAGAAACAAATTTGGTTAGCAAAGGTTCAATGACGCAATCTTAGACACATGCTGTCATGTCAAAGCACGGTACGAAAACTCTCATAAAGGAATATTTTTCCCCGTGTTTGTTACATTCTTGATTCATGCTCCGCTGCTATTGATAGTAGCGTTATGTTCTGTAATCTATAGCCTTCGTCGATAAATGGACTATCCAATAGAAAAAGAATCTTCCAATTCGGACCAGTACTTCTCGAGATCCTAGCGTTCAAACAAACAAACAAACTAAAATAATAAATAAAATAAAAAAATAAAATATTGGTGGACAATTCACACACAACACTATCTGACCCCAAACTAAGCAAAGCTTGTGTGATGGCAGCCAGATAGCTGATATAATACTTATATAGTTTTTAAATACATACTTATTATAAATAGAAACACCCAGACACAAGATGGTTTATCTCCTTGCCTTGTAATCTGTAATTTATTTGGGAACACCTTTAGAATTGGAAACACTGTCATATGTGTGCATTAAGCAACTAACATTTTAGGTATAGTAAAAAATTAGAGTTATAGAATTTTTCAGTACACATAACATTACTGGTCTCATTTGCTGTGTTAGTAGTAATTATTAAATGAGTATGATTTAATAGGAATTTACTGTGTCATAAAATTATCTAAATTTGATGTCATTATTTATGACTGTTAATTAGATAATGTCCTTGTTAGCGTAATGATTCATTAACAACAGGTTTTAAGATTTGAATATAAACTTCGGAACCCTGTTACAGCCGTGTCATACGGCGTTCGTTGCATCATGAAGACTACGGTTAGTATACATTACATCATAGACTATTTTATGGTTGTTGGGGCTTTTGGGGCTTGAATCCTTCTTTCACAAGGAGTGAGTTCAGGTCATAATTCATCACGCTTGCCATGTGCAGGTTGGTGGGTAACACTTTTTTTATCGAGTTATGCATTTCTTTGAACATGTTGGTTTGCTCACGATGTTTTCTTTCACCGTCAAAGCCAGCGGTGATGACAAATTTATACGCCTGCACTTGAAAAAATAATCGGGGGTACACGACAGATTAAAATCTACGACCTCACGATTATGGATAAGACGTTTTGGCTAAAAACCCCAACCCTCGTAACAATGCTACACAATCGGACAGAATCGTTATAACATCTGTTTGACATTAACTTTCCGGGTACTTACTATTAAACCAAATAAAAGAGATACATTGCTCAAATTACTCTCAAATTAATTATTCAGTCTCTGGAACTGGCTAAATTTCTATAGCTTCGAGTTCATTCTCTCCTTCATTTGATTAATTTCCACAAAATCTATGCGTGTTCGTAAATAATTTGTATTTCTATTGCAGATATTTTTTTTGTGGGCGATATTGTTCACTGCATCAGCGCGGCGTCCGCTGCCGCCTCTCAGCCCCTTCTCGTTGGAAATAAGCTCTAGCACTGATTCCCACGGTGTACAACACAACAGCAACGAATCGCGTGAAATAAACGCCATCAATTCAATATTTGATGCCATTCAAGGACTCTCAAACACCAAAGAAGCTGCCACTACGAAACTGATAGAAAACCTTCGAGAAGTCGTTTTAGCTAGTGCTTCTGAGAAAGATCTGTCTCGTGAAGAACGCAACCAAAAATATACGCCAATTGTATTCAATGTACTGCGAAAATATACTCGAACAATAAAAAACCCGAGAGAGAGAAAGACGTTGCTAGGAATTATAGAAATTGCAAAGATTGTAGCGAAACACCAAAACCAGAGTCTCATCCCAAGTAAGGATAATTTCCTTGCTTTTATTGAATATCTGTTTGATTTGGTGAATGAGCCATTCCCTGGCGCCAGTGCCGGAGTACATGTGGATGTGGAAAAACAAGAAGAAGAAATAAGGAAATTCCTAGCTGTGTTGGATTCAGCACTAGATGTCGTCAATTTATAGGGGACATACATTGACATATATGTCCTATGTAAATGTGGTTCTATTTGTTTTCATTGATGAGTAATATTACAATTTCAGAACCGACATTGACGAGACCAGCATGGCTGAAGTCGATTGTTTCGGAGATTTAATAACGACGATTTTACCTAACTGTAGTAACTTCTTTATAAATAAATAATGTTGTACCGTTATTGGTTTATTTCATTTAAATAACATGAAAAACAACTAACCTAAACATTTTAGGTTACTAAATTTAAACTTAGGCACAAAGGTAGCGTACCTCATAGCTTACAAAAACGTATTAAAACATTCCAAATCCTTACAATACTTGTTCCTTACAGAACCGTATTCAACGCGTGGTGCACGTCATACGGGTGTTAGATTAAACTGCCGCAAAGGATCCGATCTCGACTTGAAGGTTCAGAAGGCTTTTCTCAGATATCTGTACAAGCGCATGTTTGGGTATTATCCTTACATGTACCCCACAGAGTACTTACATGATTCATTAGGATACAATTCCTTAGAAGTGAGGAGGGCACATGATCAGATAAAGACAATGTGTAAGATCCTTTGAGGTAAGATTGATGCACCTGGTGTCAGTGGGCATCTATGCCGTCTTCATGTGCCAGCCCTCGTTGCATTAAATTCACTGCTCGATACGGCTCCAGACTTGGATGTTTTAGCGGGTCAATGGAGAGACATTGTGACAGAATGCATATATTACTGTACTGTGAAATGATGTCTAGTATTTTTAAGTAATGACATGTAAATTTTGAAACTGGCGAAATGATATTGTATACCTTATAATTCACATGACATTTGGAAAATGAATTATTGTTTACAAAGCTATACCTATCATTTTGTGGAATTGGAATTGTTATTTGGCGTTACATAATTGATTTTTTTTTGACATACTTATTTTAAATATTCAATTTAATTATTTATAATTTTTAACGTTAATTTTTCTTTCTTTTATTATTATTTTTATTTTTCTATCATTTATTTATGACAAACTCTCATTTCATACTTCCAATCCATTTTCTGTAATAAAAAGTAGCCTATGTTCTTTCTATGTTTTTTCTATGTTTGCTTGTACCCAATTTCATCAAAATCGGTCCAGTGACGGGTAAAAACGGACGGACAGACAGGCAGAGTTCCTTTTGCAATTATAATACTTATTAAGTATGAATTATGATGGATGGTATTGGTAGGATAATTGTTTGAGAGGGCACATCTAATGGTTTATATCGTTGACTGGGTGGCTAGTTGGGATGGCGTGGCGTTACGAAATCAGTGCAGTAATCCATACTAATATTATAAATGCGAAAGTAACTCTGTCTGTCTGTCTGTCTGTCTGTCTGTCTGTCTGTCTGTCCGTCTTTACCGCCTAAACCAACCAACAGATTTTGATGAAATTTGATACATAGATAGAATAGATCCCGAGAAAGGACATAGGCTACTTTTTGTTTCGAAAAAAGGGTTAAAAGGGTTAAAATAAGGGATGAAAGTTTATATGGAAAACTTCGTCATTGTTGAAGAACTATGAAACTTTACGTCTAGATATTTAACACAAAACCATAAAATGTATATTTAAGCAGTTTTGTAGTTTCGAACTGTACCTACGGGGGTGGAATTGGGGGTGAAAGTCTGGAAGTTCAATATTATTGAAGATAAAACCATGAAACTTTGTATATGAAGCAATTTTATAATTTCTAACTATACGGGGATACGTATATAACCGCTTGATACACTGGCCGCTTTTCGCGTTTTACAAATTTGGCGGGAAAACGGGTGTCAGGTTACATAAGTGCGGTGTTTATGTTTCGGCACATGAAGTGCCGCCTTACTTTTACCCGTTTGAGCCATTTACTCTCAAGAGCGTTTCAAGACGCTTCTAGCGGTATCATTTATTTATAATTAATGTACTTAAATAAATTCAAGATGGCCACCGCTACAAAATGGCGGATAATTTATGTTTTATTAATCCCATCAATATGGGTATCAAATGAAAGGGCTCAACAAGCAGAATACAATATACTATAAAAAAATTAAATCCAAGATGGCGGCCGCTACAAAATGGCGGATAACGTAGGTTTTATCAATCCCATCAACATGGGTATCAAATGAAAGGGCTCAACAAGCAGAATACAATATTCTGTAAAAAATTGAAATCCAAGATGGAGGCCGCTACAAAATGGCGGATAACGTAGGTTTTATCAATCACATCAATATGGGTATCAAATGAAAGTGCTCAACCAGTAGAATACAACGTACTATATAAAATTAAAATCCATGATGGCGGCCTCTACACAATGGCGGATAACTTAGGTTTTATCAATCCCATCAACATGGGTATCAAATAAAAGGGCTTGACAATAAGAATGCAGTGCACTATACAACCTCAATATTTAAGATGGGCGCAGCCACTAAATGGCGTATCAGACAGAATTTTTGATAGTCGACGAGATTTCCATGGTGTCTTATCAAATGTTATGCATGATGGACGCTCGATTAAGGCAAATTAGGAACTGCGAAAATGAGTTTTTTGGAGGAGTAAACGTATTACTTTTCGGTAATCTTTTACAACTGCCCCCTATAAAATGATCAGGAAGACCTGTTTTCAATTCTAATACGAAATTATATATATAAGTAGCTCTCTCTGTCCGTTGCCGTCTCACGCCTAAGCCACTTAAAGAGTTTGTTACAATTTGGTGCACAGATAGACTAGACTTAGGAAAGGACAACGGCGACTTTTATCACAGAAAAGAGTTGAAAAGAGTGGAAATGAGGAGTAAAAGTGTGCATGGAAGGATCTTTGCACTCTTTGTATGCTATTTTAACCGACTTCTAAAAAGGAGGAGGTTATCAATCCAGTTGTATTTCCAATTGTGAATCAATTTAGATGGTTATTTTTTGGTTGGTAGATTATAGTTCAGAGGTGGTCATATAAATTTTATCGAAATCAGTGGGGCGGTTTTTGAAATATGAACAACAAACTAAAATTTGCGTTCATGTAATCAGACGATATATCTACTAATATCTACTAATAGACTCTAATAAAATTTGGTGGACCGTCCCAATGTGATTTTAAATTAAAGTCTGTTTTTGATAATTTTTTTGAGAACATAGTTTTTTTTGTAATTTGTCGTATAAATTGTTCATTTATTAATAAATATAAAACTTTGACTTAGACCGATTTTGATTAGGAAACGTGAATTTGTATGGTAGTACGAGTAGGTACTGCCTCAATTACTTTAATAAATATGTGGCGCGGACGAAGTCGCGGGTAAAAGCTAGTAGATAATAATTTGGACTCTTTATTTTCAAATTATTGACTGACCTTCATCACACCCCGGACACTCCACTAAAACTCCATACAACCGCCGCTGTGGAGCTACCTACTCTTCACACAACTACGCAAATGTCGTTCGTACACATGCGTGAATGTGTGCGTTAGCGCTAGGGCTACTGAACTGTTTTATTGAATAGTTGTGCCCCTTGAGTTCACCTGGTGACGTAGTCTATGAACTTGCTATAATGTTGAGTTACATAAATAGAATGGAGCCAAATTATACTATTCTAATTAATAGGGTGTTTGCACAGATTTCTAAATTGTTTCAGAAATCTGTGGGTGTTTGTATTGCCGCGTAAAATGAAACGAAACTGATGATAGATTAGATCAGGTACCTAGATATCTATTTCTGTTAGTAGGTACACATTCGCATTTTATTCTACACTTACCCATGAAGGAAACTTTATTCTGTCACTATAATTATTCCTCCAGGCATTATCAATCCGTGCTTGGGCACATAAGTTACTGGCTGTGTGAGTTACGAACTTTGAGTTAAAAACGACTTCGTTATTATAAATAAATAAATATTGGTAGACAATTCACACACAACACCATCTGACCCCAAACTAAGCAAAGCTTGTAATATTATAAAGTAACAGTAACGTTATTGAAAAGTTTCTAATCTTACTTTATTTTATCATTAGGAAATTAAATAAAGCTTTTAATCTTGTCCCGTTTAGTTGACGCACAGCCGTAAACAGCACATCAACTCACCATGATGATATTTCGTTAGGAATTAGATGTTCGATACCAGCCCTTCGTTGAGTGCTCCTGGCGTATCCGAAACGGCCTGAGGGGTGAGGAAGCTTGAAATTGGCGGGGGGTGGGGAGTGTCCGTTCTATCTATATTATCTATTCTATGCCTTCATGGCTTAGTTGATAGTAAGTAAAGCCTGCAAAGTCATGGGTCGTAGGTTCGATTCCCGTTCAGTGCAAATATTTGTGTGGTGAATACAAATGTTTGTTTTGTGTCTGGGTGTTTCTATGTATAATACATTTGTATTTACAACTTTATAAGTATTATATCAGTTATCTAGCTACTATAGGACTAGCTTAACTAAGATTGGGTCAGATGGCAGGGATGGTGTTTGAAATGTCCACCAATATTTATTTATTAAAACGAAGTTCCTTAAGGCAGACTTGGCGGAGATAAATAAGCATGTATCTACGTCACCGAAATAAAAAAATGTGATGTTGCCAATTTCATTTTTGAAATGTATTATGTAATGTATCAAAAATAATGTAACTTATATCTTATACCTTTAAACGAGCAATTCTTGTTCGTATATATTTATAGAATCTAAATCTCGGAAACGTCTCAAACGATTTTTATGAAATTATGTTTACAGGGGGTTTCGGGGACGATAAATCGATCTAGCTGGGTTTTATTTTTTAAAAACATCATTTTATACGCGTTTTTACACAATGAAAAACTCTTACAATGTCATTAGAATACGATAACTTATTTCGCCACTGTTCTTAAAGTCTAAATGGCTCAGTCGGAATATGCTCGCCCTCGGAGTCAACAGGCCCCGGTTCGAATCCTGATGGTTACACTCGGGTTTTTTCTTTTTGCTCTTTTTTTCTCAGGAATCTTTTACTTAGAGCCCTTTATAAACGCATTTAAACCGAGCAGAGCTCGGTCAACCAGGTACTAAAAATTTAAAACTCATATAATTTATGATAATATTATAATGATAATATTTTGTTTGCAAATTGTGTAGCTTCTATATAATCCGAAAGGGTTTTCCTATCTGGCGTCTCATGACACAACATTTTATTTTTTTAAATAATTATGTTATTAAGTTTTGATTACCGAAGAAATGTTCACTTCTACCGTGTGTACTAAGCACACACGTTTTTTTTTATAATAAAGAGTGACGAGACGAGCTGTACATGTGCCTGATGGTAAGCAACATGCCTGCCCTTACTAGCGCAGTGACACGCAGTTATTGGAACGTAAAGAGTCCAAATCACTGAAATAGCATAAGCACCCCACTAAATGTTCCCACTGCTGGGGGTCAGGGCCTTGTCTTGCTAGGAGAGGATCGAGGCCATAGTCCACCACGCTGCCCCACGTGGGGCCTAGTCGGTGATACATGATCTCGAAAGATTGTAGGTACATGTCAGTTTCCTTACGATATTTTCCTTCACCGCTTTAAGTTAGCGGCATTAGGCAAACGACTTCAAAAAGGTGGCACGCGTAGTATTTGAACCTGTGAACCCGGTGCTTTCGGATTGGCAGGTGCCATTCTCTTGACTAGACAAGCCGTAACTTTTCACCCTGAAATATTATACTAACATAATTTTCAATACTTATTACTTATAATATTATAATTGAATGGGACATCGGTATAAATTGTTTACTTCAAATTAATGTCCTTCAGAGGCTCCTTGCCTTACCTTACTTACTCCTTTGCTTACCGACCATATAGCCATCAGTAGTATCAGTCATGATCTTCTTTTATTATCACACTCACGTAATTTCGATACAACGTCTATACATAACCATAGTACGTATAGCCTACGGTTCTCATTGGACCCAGGGCCTTTTCTCTCAAACCTATAAAAAATATTTATTTTTCATAAACAACTCATGACCATCCAGAGTCACATTTAAAACTGGATATTTATCATGTCTTTAATGACTTTGCTAATCTAGCTATCTCATCAAATGGCATAGCAATTCAATTTTGGGTGTTTATAAAATAATTTTAAATTACAGTGCTTATGGATCTTTAATGGATTTGTAACGACAATCGTAATTCATGATAGGAGTCTTATATAGATCGGTATAAATAAGTATTTTGTCTACTGATACTCATTTCTCATACGTTCTGCAGTCTGGCAACATGAGAGCCTTAGTAAGTACATTGCAAATCAAACTTAAACCCCATAACTAAATTTTGCATGTTTTTAAGAAGTTTCATGAAGATACTGTTTTGATAGTTTCTGTTAAGCTATTGTATAGCTTTTATCGCAGGCCTGGGGACCGAATTTTAGTGATCGTGCATCGCTTTCTTATGTTCACAAGAAAGAGCGATGGAAGACCGTAACGCCGTCCTCCCCACTCGGTCATTCGACTTTGAATCTTATTGACGTGACAACGTCTTATAAATTGGTTTGCCGGGTGACACTTCAAGAAACTGCGTTATGCTCCGCTCACGTTATGCGCTCACAACGAGAGCGAGTGAGAGGCACGCGTCCCTTCCACTCGGGCATGGTTAGCCTGCCTAAGAGCGAGAGAGACAGACATAAAAAGTGAAAGGCACGCGTCCCTTCCGTAAAATTATTTTACCACTCAAAGTCGTTGTCACGTAAAACTTTCGCCCGTATACCGACTTTACAGGCAACCAATTTTTTTTTTGTATTAGCTTTACAGACTAAATGCTCTTAGCAGTGTTGCCAACTTAACGGATTTCCCGTGATATTTTTTATGGTAAACAAATGTCATTCTTCAAAATAAAAGCAATTCCGAAAAATTGTTAACATCCCTATTGATTATGTTGATAAAAATGCATGCATCATGCAATAGCTTTACCGCGGCAGTCCCCGAGTGCCACGCTTCTTTTTCCTCTAGTTTTTTGCTTAGAAATCAAAAACTGGAAAATTATATGTACTACCGATTTGAATTCATTTCCATGGACGGAAATTAAAATTTTCCAAATGTTTTTAAATAGTACAGCTGTGTACATGCGGCTGTCAAATCATGCTATGAAATCTGATTTAGTCTAGCGCTAATTGAGCCCGAATTTGATCCACGTCAGTGAAATTGTCATTAACCTGTCCTGACGTTATTTATATTAAATTTATTTTCGGCCTATCATTTAACGTGTCTTTGGCGGAATTGTGAGGCTAATCCACAAAGAGCCATTCATAAAAAAAAAAAAATATATTTCTATTTTATCAAAAAACAATAGTCGGGTTTTATTGATTTGAAATGCGTAGTATCTAATGTATTCCATATTAACTTACCAATAATCATAACTGTTCCAGATTTTATTTGGATTGCTGGCACTCGCCTTTGCTAGACCACGAGTTTTGCGCTCCGCTGAAAACGAAGGTGCAGGAGAAGAACCAGCAGAAGTTGAACTTAGTTTTGATGAACAAGCAGTGAAAACAATTATTGACACCCTCAAAGAAATATCTAATGATGACAAAGGAGTTTTATCTAAAGTAGTTGATGCCGTACTCGATGTCCCACCCCCTAATATTAATGAAGATGAAGTCACTGAAAATGACGAACGTTTTTTGATTGCGTTACAAGGTTTGATAGAGAGAGCGAAAGAGCTGGTGAGTGAAGACGGTGCACCTGTTGATTGGGATGGGTTTGAAACTATTCTGAGACAGTTTTTCGAACTGCTGCGAGGTCACGGAGCACAAGATGAAGATATCCAGAAGTACGTCGATAAACTTGAGGAGTTAAAGGATCAGTTTGGACCAGGAGCTGAGAGGAAAAGAAGATACGCAAAATGGGAGTCAGATTCAGATAAATCTTCAATTTTTTGGCCCGGTATAGTACCGTAAATAAAACGTACAGTTCTATATTTAACTAGTATACGGAATGTGAATATCACAAATACAAAATTTATGATTAATTTGATGGTTACTTTAGTGTCATCAAAGAAATCCTAAATAAATAATTTGGTGTTTCTTCACTTCTGTATTTTAGTTGTAAATACAACATTGATCCACAATTTTAGTTGTTTTGATTTCGTTACATTTTGTTTTAATAATACCAACATATTAACCCCTAACAACACCAACATATTTTTTATGTAACTACGAGTACTAGTGTCAGCCCAGCGGACAAATAAATAAGGTACTATAAATTTGGAGGAAAGATGAGAGATATATTTTTTAGCCATTTGTAATACAATATTTTAATGTTTTGAAATTAACATTTCAAGTATTATTGTTTATCTCATACTCAGAGTCAAAATCAGAATCAGAATAATAGAAGTTGAAAGATGGTATTCTACTAATATTATTAATTAGAAAATTTCAATTATTGTTAATAAATAGACTTAAATCAAACATACTCAAAGAGACAAAATGAATGGAAAAGACAAGAAAAAAACTAATCTCCGAATAAGTATTGTTCATCAATCACACTGGGATGTCTGAATGGATCGTAATGAATTTCGGAAAATAGTTTGATATTAAGCCTAAAAAAATATTCGTGAACACGAACTTAGCTAATAAGTAGATATATTTGTATTTACAACATGTAAAAATATCAACTATCTGGCCGCCATATTACAAGCTTTCCTTAGTTTGGGGTTAGAAAATATAGTCTTAAACTTTATTGCCATCGATTTTGTTGAATACATTTCATAGAATGTGCTGCTGATCTTCACAATCTAATTCTACATACTCTCTTTTTAACCCCCGACCAAAACAAGAACAAAATTAAAAATTTTGATTAACCCCCGACTACCTTAGATTTGTTATCTGTACAACATTCTACTAGTCAAGCTCTTTCATTTGATACCCATATTAAGGAAGTTGTGAAAAAAGAAATGTCATTCACCATTTTGTGGTAGCGGCCATCTTGGATTTTAAATTTGTCATAGTGCAAAGTATTCTACTAGTCAAGCCCTTCCGTTTGATACCCATATTGCGGTAGTAGTGAAAAAATTTTATAATTCGCCATTTTGTGGCGGCGGCCATCTTGGATTTGAAATTTGTTATAGCGTATAGTACTTTGCTAGTCAAGTCTTTTCATTTGATACCCATATTGAGGTAGGTTGTGAAGAAATATTTTGTCCGCCATTTTGTGGCGCATCGAAGCGCGAAAAAACCGCATCGAAATCGGTCCATCCGTTTGAGCTAGATGGTGCCACAGACAGACACACACATACAGACAGACATCGATGTCAAACTTATAACACCCCTTTTTTTGGTCGGGGGTTAAAAAGGGGTGTTATAAGTTTGACATCGATGTCTGTCTGTATGTGTGTGTCTGTCTGTGGCACCATCTAGCTCAAACGGATGGACCGATTTCGATGCGGTTTTTTTATTTGAAGGTTAATATCCGTGCGGATGTTCTTAGCTATGTTTGGTTAATATCAATTCTAGATGGACGCCTCCACAAAATGGCGGACAAAATATTTCATCACAAATTACCTCAATATGGGTATCAAATGAAAGAGCTCTTGACTAGTAGAATACTATATAATACACTATAACAAACTTCAAATCCAAGATGGCCGTTACCACAAAATGGTGAAATACATTTCTTTGTGCAATGCAATGCAATGTTTGTGCAAATGCAATAAAATAATTGAATAATGAATAAACTTTTTAACAAAAAATTAAACCGACTTCAACACCACAAATTGGCACTCAAAAGCGAAAAATAAATTGATATAGGTAATTATTATAACCGCTACTTACTCATTTATATGAAGTCGGTGCCAGCCAAGTCTAATAGGTAGTAGATAGATACTACTTACCTATGCCTACTTACGACCTTGTACATAGTATCAATCTACAATCTAGACATAGACTAGACTGGCATCGACTTGATGTGGATGAGTAAGCAGCGGTTATAATAATTACCTATATCAATTTATTTTTCGCTTTTGAGTGCCTATTTGTGGTGTTGAAGTCGGTTTAATTTTTTGTTAAAAATAGTTTGTTCATTATTCAATTATTTCATTACTTTGCTTCCATTATCATTGGATTGCAAATGCTTAATCAGTTTTTTATAATTATGTAATGTAGATAATAAAATAGTAAAATTTGTAGTGGTGCTTTGAATAGGCAGCTTAGAGTGATGAATTGTAGAGTTTTTTGACAAATTGTCATAGACAACCTAATATTTGCATACCGTAAGGTTGATTATAGAGCTCTCAATGTAAACAGTTAACATGTTATTGTAATTACCCATTTTCGCAAATATTTCTTTTTTCACATCTCCTTAATATGGGTATCAAATGTAAGGGATTGACTAGTAGAATGTTGTACAGATAACAAATCCGAAGTAGTCGGGTTTTAATTATTTTTTTTAATTTTGTTCTTGTATCTAAGTTATCGTAGCCCAAAAAAAGCGACATCGATGCATTGTTGAGGTAGTAAAGACATGTTTCTAAGCGCGCACTATCAACGCTTAACATCAGGCGAGGAGGCGGTCAAATGGAGAGCTACATAACATATTATAATCGATAAAAATGTGTCTAAACTAGTGGTCCGCCTCGGCGTCGCCTGTATTACATAATATGTAGCCTATAGCACTCAGCAGTCACATACATAACGAACATTGAAATAATGTATGATATTAGTTCAGGAGTTCTTGATTAGCGTGTACACAAACGTAAACCAATAAAAACGGCTAAGTGCGAATCGGACTCGCCCATGAAGGGTTCCGTAGTAGCAAGTAACATAATACATTAGTTATAGTTGTACGTCATAATTTTGATCAATGTTTTAATCGTAGTGTATTTACGTACCTACTAACCAGATCGAGTTAAAACCAATTTTCGGTGGAAGTTTGCAGGGTACATCATATATATATTTTTTAATGATTTTAGAAACTTCAGCATCATTTTTGAAGTCTCTATACGCCACGTACGGGTATGATGAAAAATTGTTTTTTCTGTGTCAGTTCTAAGTATGGGGCACCTCCAAAATTTGTCGTTTTTTTATATTTTTGTGCAAAAATCATAAAGTCGTTCACAAAATACATCTATATATTATATCATAAATTGGTTTGCCGGGTGACACTTCAAGAAACTGCGTTACGCTCCGCTCACGTTATGCGCTCACAACGAGAGCGAGTGAGAGGCACGCGTCCTTTCCACTCGGGCATGTTTAGCCCGCCTAAGAGCGAGAGAGACAGAAATAAGTGAAAGGCACGCGTCCCTTCCGTAAAATTATTTTACCACTCAAAGTCTTTGTCACGTAAAACTTTCGCCCGTATACCGACTTTACAGGCAACCAATTTTTTTATGATTTACGGAACCCTGAAAAATCGTCAGCTTTATAATATTTTATTAGTATAATTGAAAAGCATTCATGTGTTGTTTTAATAAATATCTTCATGTTTATTGAAGTTGTGTGGCTTGGTGAGTTGTGTTCTTACTTTACCGGTAAGAATCCTTATTTACCTATAATATTTATTGATTCTAACAAATATTAGTAGGATAGGATTTATTATTAAACCATTATACACGCAAAAGTTTGAGTACCTATTTGTTGCTCAATCACGTCGGTACGTTTGAATAGATTGGGTTTCAATTTGGAACATAGTTTACAGTCTGGAATAGCACATAGGCTATTTTTTTCACAGGAAAATATCGAGAATGGAAAACCGAAAGTGTGGGACACCGTGGAGTGCTGCTAATGTAATATCAAACTATCAGCGACTTGCCACGCCGCGCCGGTTCCCGTTCCCACTATTTTAACTAAGAGGTAGTCTTGGTATGCGCTCTTTCGGACTACCTTACTCGTCCAAAATTTGTGACTCCGTCATAGAAATATGATATTTTAAATGGTATAATACAAACTGAACCTCTTTCAGTGTCATAATGAAAAATTTAAATATTCGTAGAAATATGTCTTGTCCATTGATTGTCCATGGATTGCGATCTGTACACAAGGTATTGCATAATTTTTAGATTCTAATTAACAGATTGATACAGTTCTAGCTGTAGTAGGTATGTGTGGTGCCGCTGTGGAAGATAATCATCACTTTCTTACGGAGTATTCCGCATCTGTTTAACACGGAAAAAAAAACGAAATCTGAAGGTACGAAATCTACATATACGAGTATCAAAACTATTACCAACTTTGTTACAATAAATCATAATCATATTCATATTTATTCATAAAAAATATTACACGTCACAAAATTCAATATAAAAGAATTACACAAAATGTAATTAATTAAGAATATATAACCCATAGTAGTAGGATTGTTACACATGGCCAACCCTAGCACATCGCCGCATCAGCATCGCCCTCAATACACTGCACACGGCTCCAGCGACACGAGGCGCAAGCTCAGCAGAATGCTGCTTCGATTGACGTCAAGCCGAGGTCACCTGCGACGGCGGACACGAGGGACCGGCCTCTTTGTATTCCGATCATTCATCGATCGATACATACCTTTAGTCTGTAGAAATTAATTGTAATTTTGACTTAATAAATTAGTTTTACTGATTTAAATTTGCATTTTTTTGGATCCTCCGGCTACAGCCTACGTAATTGGCGCAGTCGGTAGGATACCTGTAAAGTAAAGTCAGTGAATCGATCACCGGCCCGGGTATTCTGAACCTACGTTAGAGTTGTAGCTAAGAGGTGTATCCAGACATAGATACGACAGAGAAATGCAGATTTGGTAAGTACCTAGATCTTACTAGAGTTGCTCGCCATTCCTAATTTTAATTTCCTTTTAATATATCCTTTTTCTAACAATTTTTAATTTCCCATTTTTTACACGATTTAGTAGTGGTGATTTCCTTTGTGTTTTTATTTTTAGAAAGCTTTCAAAATTTTTCACCCTCGTAAATCTCGTACTGATAGAGCTAGGATTAGACGTAGAATCGCGCAAATTGATGCAAATAGAAATTTAGAAATTATTTTAGAAGATAGTGTTATATTAAGAAATACTTTGACAGTAATTTCGATACAACCATGAGTGTAGACCTAGTCGACCAAGTCTACAAGGCTTTACGCCTATTACCGGAATTTGATGGAAACCCAAATGTTTTAACGCGATTTATACACTTATGCGACCAACTAGTTGCGCAATTTGTTAGAGCGGAGCCCGGGTTTGAATTGAGTAACTTAGCACTTTTAAACGGAATTCTCAACAAAGTTACCGGACATGCCGCTCGCACCATAAACTCAAATGGCATACCCGAAAATTGGCAGGGTATCAGAAACGCATTAATTAATAATTTCTCAGACCAACGAGATGAGACCGCGTTATATAACGATTTAGCCCTTTTGAACCAGAGACATTCACCCCTCAGGAATTTTATGAAAAGTGCCAAAGCCTTTTTAGCACCTTAATGACTTACGTCACATTACACGAGGTAATACCTACAACTATAGAGGCAAAACGCTCCCTTTATAGGAAGCTAACACTACAAGCGTTTGTTCGCGGCCTCAAAGAACCTTTAGGCTCACGAATTCGTTGTATGAGACCGGACACAATAGAGAAAGCTCTAGAATTTGTCCACGAGGAAATGAACACCTTGTATTTACAACAGCGCAACGACCAATTACCAGAGCGAAGGTTGCAGTCAACGTCCTCGTCTTCATTTGATTTTCAGCGAATTCCAATAAACTTTATAATGTGCCTCCACAGCGACCATTGACTTTCCTCCCGCCGTATAATAATACACCAGGACCCTCAAAGCCCTTGAGCTTTCCACCACCTAGGCCAATGCAAATTTGGAGACCCCAAATGCCAATAAACCGTGGTCCTACCAGAACACAACAGATGTTCGCTGCTCCCCCACCTAATTATAGAATGCAGAGCAACATCTTTAGATTGCCTCAGAATAGACCCAATACCAACAGCCAAGCTCTTCAAGCATGGGCCCTAAGCCGATGAGTGGCGTTAGCCACTATGTAACAAAACCTGCTCAACCTACCAGGATGCTACATGACTGGTCTAAACATGGAAATCCACCCCCTACGAATTACTTTAAGACAAGAGAACTAAACTTCAATGACGGACAATACTGCGAGCCATATGACAACTATTACGACTCTGAAAATGTCTATACTGACTATGACCCGACTTACTATGACACACCCTACTATGATACAACGTATGACGTCACACCTTATGAACAGACGCATGATTATGTTCCCGCGTACGTTGAAGAGACACCAGACGAAGACCACCATGGTGAACAACAGGATTTTATGAAGGTCACCAAATCAGACAAACTAAAATAGAAATTAATCTACAAACGCAAAGACAACTTCCATTTGTACAAATTAAAAATCCACCCCTAAATTATTAATCGACACAGGCGCGAACCAATCGTTCATCAGTCCCGATGCGGTAGAAAAATATTACTCCAACATCCAGTGTAATTATGAACCGTTTGAAGTGACTAACATACACGCGACCACTCGTAACAATTACTCCATAACTTTACCGTGCTTTGACGAGTTTAATGAAAATAGCGACATCACGCTATTCGTTTACAAATTCCACGAATATTTCGATGGATTGATTGGCTTAGATTTGCTGGAAAAGTTAGAGTCTAATATTGACTTAAAGGATAAAGTCCTTGTCACTCGCAAGTCCATTAACCCTTTGTGTATGTATGACTCACGAAATTGCAATTTATACGAAGACATTATACCAGCAAATACGTCTAAATTGATACGAGTTCCAATTAACTTTCATGACGGTGACGTATTAGTTACGGAACAGATAATATCTAACTGTACCATTCCTGATTGCGTCACTATTGTAAAGAACAACCGTGGTATAATAGAGGTCACTAACCCGACCAAACATGACGTAGTTTTTCGATGGATCAACCAGTCAACGCGGAACTATTTAACGCAGAATGCACGCGTAGTCAGAAAGTTTGTAACCGAGCCGCAGAAGTGATTTCGCGATTACGTACTGACCATCTGAATCCGGAAGAACGAGCTAACTTAGAGTCTCTTTGTGCTCAATACGCCGACGTATTTTATTTAGAAGGTGAACCTCTAACTTTCACTAATAAAATAAAACACCATATAAACACCACCGATGAACTACCCGTCTATACTAAGACCTATAGATACCCTTTCATTCACAGACAGGAAGTTCAGGAACAAATCTCGAAAATGCTCGATCAGGGTATAATTCGCCCCTCACAATCTGCCTGGAGCTCTCCCATATGGGTAGTTCCAAAGAAAGCGGACGCGTCCGGTAAAACCAAATGGCGAATCGTCGTTGACTTCCGAAAAGTAAATGAGAAGACCATCGACGACAAGTACCCTATTCCAAACATCAATGACGTGTTAGATAAACTTGGTAACTGTCATTACTTCACCACGTTAGATCTCGCAAGTGGGTTTTATCAAGTGGAAATGAATTCTGATGATATCCACAAAACGGCATTTAATGTAGAACATGGACACTTCGAATTTTTACGAATGCCCATGGGTCTTAAAAATTCTCCATCCACCTTCCAACGAGTGATGGATAATGTCCTTAGAGATCTCCAAAACGTCATCTGCTTAGTGTATCTTGATGACATCATCGTGTTTAGCGTTTCACTACAAGAACACATGGTGAATTTGGGAAAGGTCTTCAAAAGACTTAGGGAATCGAACTTTAAGATTCAGATGGATAAGTCCGAATTTTTGAAACTAGAGACCGCATACCTTGGTCACGTTATTAGTAAGGATGGCATCAAGCCAAACCCTGACAAAATTTCGGCCATTCAAAGATTCCCAATCCCTAAAACTGCCACCGAGATTAAACGTTTCCTTGGTTTACTTGGATATTATAGAAAATTTATTCCGACTTTGCCCGTATAACAAAACCAATGACACAGTGTCTGAAGAAAGGTTCCAAAGTTACTTATGACGATCTTAAGTATATTGAAAGTTTTGAGAAATGTAAAGTACTCTTGACAAATGACCCTATTTTGCAATACCCTGACTTCACGAAGGACTTCATTTTGACAACTGATGCTTCCAACTTTGCAATAGGTGCTGTCCTTTCTCAAGGATCCATAGGTAGCGACAAACCTATAGCCTATGCGTCCAGGACACTAAACTCGAGCGAAACTAATTATAGTACGATCGAAAAAGAATTATTAGCCATTGTATGGGCTACTAAATACTTTCGACCATACTTGTTTGGAAGAAAGTTTAAGGTAGTAACAGACCACAGACCCTTACAATGGGTAATGAGTATAAAGAGCCCGGCTCCAGACTCACACGCTGGAGGCTTAAATTAAGCGAATACAACTTTACGCCCATATATAAGCAAGGCAAACTTAATACCAATGCTGACGCACTTTCTCGTATCGAACTAAATAATGAGAACACCAAAACTAACGCTCCTCGAGTACCACCTTCAGTGGCAGACTCGTCTACACTTACAGCTAGTTCACTCGTTGTAAACGCCTCTGAGATGACTAGACCAAACTCACCAGATGGTTCCGAAACTCTCACTGCTCATACTAGCGCTGAGGATCCCATCTTAGAAATTCCTATTTCCGATGATCCTCTAAACAAATTTCATAGACAGATTTGTTTCGTAGTAGTAGGAGACATTAAGAAAAGACCAACTGTGACCAAACCATTTGAGACACATACCCGAACGACCATACAACTATCGGAGTCAAACTTAGAAACTGACATCATCAATGCAGTAAAAGAATTTGTCAACCCTAAGGTCAGAACAGGAATAATTATTCATCCCCCTCTCGCAATGTATAAAATCATCCCTGTGTTACAGAAAAGTTTCAAAAGCTCTTCTATGAACCTTGTACTAACTACGGTCGAACTAGAAAACGTCAAAGAGTACTTACGCCAACAAGAGATCATTAAAAAGTACCATGAGGGCAAGACAAACCATAGAGGCATAGCCGAATGCTATCTAGCTTTGTCTTCCAAATATTACTGGCCCAAAATGAAAGAATGTATTGCAAAATATATAAACGAATGCAGCATTTGTGGCCAGGCCAAGTACGACCGAAATCCAATTAAACAAAGATTCTCAATAGTTCCACCGCCTTCTAAGCCATTCCAAACAGTTCATCTTGATCTCTTTACCGCCCAAAATGAAAAGTATCTTACAATAGTCGATGCTTTCTCAAAGTACGCACAAGCTTACCATTTGAGAGATAGTACAGCTTTGAGTGTCGTACAAGCGCTTCTTGTATTCTGTACACATCATGGCATCCCCTAACTGTTGTTACGGATGGAGGCCCAGAGTTCACCAACCAGTTGTTCTTGAATTCACCCGAATCCATAAGATACAACATCACAAAATTCTAGCGCATTGCCCAAATGACAATGGCATAGTAGAAAGGTTTCATTCCACTATTCTTGAACACCTAAGGATATTAAAAATCGAGAAACGCAACGAACCAGCAGTAAACCTCATGCCCTATGCCATCTTAGCGTATAATAGTTCAATTCATAGTTTTACCAAGTGCAGACCTTTAGACTTGATAACCGGACATTTTGACCCACGTGACCCTATAGACATTGACATATCGGAACATTTATTCCAACAATACTCTCAGGACCACAGGAAACGAATGAACCAAGTATATGACCTCATCAATCAGACTTCTTTGCATAATAGGACCCAATTGACTGAAGCTCGTAACAAAGATAGAGAACCCGAGAAAGACTACTCTCCTGACCAACAAGTATTTGTACGAAATCCGATAGCTTCCCGACAAAAGTTAGCCCCACGCTACACACAAGACACTGTGCTCGCCGATCTTCCAATACACATTTATACGAAGAAGAAACGCGGCCCAGAAGCAAATCTCGCCTTAAGCGAAGTCCTAAAAACACCAAATTGTTACAGGACACTACTATGGCTGACAATGCTCTACCAGACCTAAGGACAAGAAATGATGATTGACTCGCTTGACCATGGACCAGGAATTCTCCCATTTAAACTAGGAGCTGCAAAAATGGTCTCCCATTATCACTCTTTCTTGACTCACATCGACTTAGAAAACATTCGTCTTCAGATAGAATCAGTTAAGTCCCAGACGACAGAGTTAAGGCCTTTGTTGAACAATAAAACTTTATCTATCTTTGATCCCCACTTAGAACATCTCAACAATAAAGTCAAATTAATTACAGAAAAACTTAATATATTTGAATCAGTTCGTAATAAACGAGGTCTCATTGACGGTCTAGGTTCTGTTATAAAAAGCATTTCCGGTAACCTGGATTACACCGACGCACTAAAATATGAGCACGCTATTAACACGTTACGCAATAACGAACAGAAATTAGAATCGGAATTCAATAATCATATTAGTTTGAGTAAACATTTTATTTCACAGAGTTCCCAAATAATTAGTAATATAGTCACAAATCAAGAGAAATGAATAAAGCATTAAACGCTATATATCAAAGTGATGCAACTAGAGACGCAGATCTGGTTAAATACGCCCATCTGGCACAACACTTACTAATTCTAGGAGATAATATAGAAGATTTGTGTGAAGAGTTACAGAACTTAGAAAATACATTAGCTTTTATTCGTGCATCGAGCACTCCTTATTCTTTAGTTAGCATAGGCAATGTTAAAGAGATGTTTGAGAAATTAAGGACATTATATTCCAATGATGAAATCCTTGACATAGAATTTAGAAACTTTTATGAAATAATCAAATTAGGGTACTTTTATTTAGGTAAGCAAATAGTAGTAGTTATCAAGGTTCCTATTGTAGTACCCTTGACTTATGAGTTTTATAAGTTATCCCTCGTTCCCAATATAAACCATCAAATCCTAATACCACCCTCACCTTTCATAGCACTCTCTAGCAAAGACACTAGGTACATAGAGACAGAATGTCCGAAGATAAATGCATTATATCTCTGCGAAGCGAAGCCCAGCTCTAATACCCAGGACAATGTGGATTGCATCCAACACCTCATAACTCGCCAAGAACTCCAGCCAACCTGCAAGATGACATCTGTGACCCTGACAAACGAAGCCCTGGAATCACTGGATGACAAGCATTACACCTTAAACTTTCCTGTACCAAGAAAAGTGAAGATATCCTGCGGACAAGAAGAATATCGGACACTACAAGGCAGTTATTTGGTTACTATACCACTAAAATGTAACCTGAAAACACCGGGATTCACAATCTCTAACTCCAACGACCACATCAAAGGACATGTCATTAGAATAATGGAAATGCCATTACACTACGAGCCGAACTCCAAGGATCACCCGAAACTCACCCTCAACTCGCCGAACTTAGAAAACTCCATGCACTAAATAGCGAATTAACAGCCCAATCTTCAATCAACTTAGACGACATCACTGATCCAGCCATATATCATACCACCATACCTATCTACATGATACTATCATTGGGCACTGGCACATTAATTGCCTCGCTACTTTACCGCCGACTACGTGCAAGCAACGAAGACAGAGCATCCTCAGAGACACTCAGTGGCGCTCCAGAAGCAACAAACACAGTCTCGAATCCTGCAACATCAACCCCAGCCAAATAAGGGTCGATCACATATGCCTACCACCGACTATCTCGAACAAGTTCTGCAATAGTCACCGTTCTACGGGGGGAGATGTTACACATGGCCAACCCTAGCACATCGCCGCATCAGCATCGCCCTCAATACACTGCACACGGCTCCAGCGACACGAGGCGCAAGCTCAGCAGAATGCTGCTTCGATTGACGTCAAGCCGAGGTCACCTGCGACGGCGGACACGAGGGACCGGCCTCTTTGTATTCCGATCATTCATCGATCGATACATACCTTTAGTCTGTAGAAATTAATTGTAATTTTTGACTTAATAAATTAGTTTTACTGATTTAAATTTGCATTTTTTTGGATCCTCCGGCTACAGCCTACGTAATTGGATAGTATCAATTAAAAAATAAATAAATCAAAATGTCAGACAATAATTCAAATCACCATGTCATTAAATACAATAAATTAAAATAGATGTCAGACACATAAAGAATTAAAAAACAATGTCATAAGTACTATAAGTACCTACACATAGTAAAATTACATTAAGTATAATTAGAGTTAAGTTAATTTCAACTTCATCATTTCCGAGTACTTGTAGAACGCCTGCTCGACAAGCCATTGCTTTACACTGCATTTATACGATCCCCTAGAGGACGCAGTTCTTATTTCCCTCGGAAGTCTGTTGTGCACCTCCGTGGCCGCCACATGCACAAGTTTGTCAGACTTGGCGAGTATACGAGTATGTATGTTACAACTTGAAGATAAGTTACGGTTGGGCTAGTTGGGATAATGGCAACTGGGGTGCGAGGCTCGAGAATTACCACTTAGCACTTTGGGCAAAGAGTTTACGGGTGGTCTAGTCGGACCACCGACCCCCCGATCTGCTGATTTGCTGATCCGGACCCCCCGGCTTCAAATCCCACGCGCACCACTGTCTTTTTGAAGTCAGTGGTTAATCCCGCTAACTCAAAACGATAAAAAAAACACATCGTGAGGAAACCGACACGTATAATCTTTCAAGGTCATATGTCATCCACCAACTTACACTGAGATAGCGTGGTGGAGTATGGCCTTGACTCTCTTCTTGCGAAAGAAGGCCCCGAGTCCCAGCAGTGGGAACATTCAGTGGGTTGCTTATGCACCCTGAGCATTGCAATTGGTCTCGGTGGCATTTTGTTGTGTGATGACGGATATCAGCCGAGGAGAAAACTTCTAATCGCGCTCTTTCTCTCCCTTGAGCAGCAGTGCATGTAGAAATTGGGGAAAAGACTTACAAGACAAGTATCAGCCTGGTATAAATATTTTTATCATTATTATGAAGAGCCCATTGTGTCCCAGTATTGAGCAAAGGCCTCCCTACCCTCCTTCTATTTTGTCTATCTTGACTCTAATTAGTCCAGTCTTTAAGGTGTTTGTCGAGGTCGTCCCGCCATCGCCTATTGGGTCTCCCGCGTCGTCGTTTCCCGTTTGGTTGGCTGCCACTGGGTGGTGATCTTAGCCCAGCGATCGTCTGACATTCGATAGACATGTCCAGCCCAGTCCCACTTCAAATTGCTGGCCATTTGGGTCACAAGTATAAATATAGTATTTATAAATAAAAAGAAAATGAAACTCAATATTGTAATACACTTTTTTTTATTTTATTAAATGTCACTTGGAAAGAGCAAAAGTGTAACTTCACCTAGAGAACTGTTCTCGTATTGAATCCAGTAATGATATATACGCTCTAATGTCTCTGTCCTGTGCTCCGCGCATTCGCAGCAACTGGATTAATTCTTCAATCACAGACTCTAATGCATCCCAATTGACTGGAGTTTCATCATCTCTTACTATATTCTTGGCTTCTTCCACAATTGCTTGAAACGTTTCGATGTCAAGTTCCTGGCTTTGTGTATAATCTCCATCGCCAGCTCCCAGTAATTGTGCCACTAGTTCTATTGCTAGTCGTATAATTTTTTTATTTCCATTTGTGCTTATTTTAATCGTATTCACGGCTGCGTTTACTACATCTTTGTCGAGTTCAGCGCTGGTAGCACCTCTTCGTCCTCGATTTGCCTGGATCAATGCTGTGATCGAAATAAGCGCGAAAAATATCTGAAAGAACGGCGTGATAATGTTTAATAGTGGTTGTAATAATTGATGTAATAATAGTAATATGGGGTAGTATTGTGGTAGTTAGATATTTTATAAAAAAAAATCAGTCTGACTGAGAAATGCTGCTGAGACTGTTGCTATTTTTCAAATTAACACAGAGGCAAGTCAAAAACCTGACAAAGTTTCGAGGGTAGTCAAAACAATTTGGAAACTGGAATGTTTCCAAAGCAACAGAACAAAGATATGAAGCACGTATTGTTCCATTAATCTAGCCATTGCACCCGTGCAAAGCTGGAGCGGGTCGCTAGTTTTTAAATAAAATACTCGAACCTAGTCACAGTTAACTAAAATGTGTCATTAATAGTAGGACCTTTGCAGAATCTGCCTTGGGGAAATTGACGTTTGACAGTTAGTGTACCGCCATAAAATAACTTGTAATTTTTAATTTCCGATTGAATGGGTATCTAGAGGTGTTTAATTTGAGGCTATCTAATATTACCAGCAAAATGGTCGAACAAACGGATCAACCATCTTATATGATAAAGTATTGCAATGCAGTAGTAATATGCAGTAAGCTGAACTCTTTATATAAAATATTCAAATTGGTGCAAGTGTTTAGTTATGGACCAGCGTGACACTCACTATCAGGCGTACGGTTGGCTCTTCCGTTTACTATCCTCGGGATGAGCCAACTAAGCGTCTGGTTATGAGTTTTTGCGTTTGTAGGTTTGTTGCTCAATGAAATCGAAACGGCTGGACGGATGAGTTGAAAATTTGTAGCACAATTCTATAAAATTCACAAAGCTATAGTCTGGAGTTGCACATAAGTCAATTTTTATCACGGACAAAAGACGGGAACGGAATCTGTGCGGGAAATAGCGTACAATGCCGCAAGTGTCATATAAAATCTATGCGGGTAACAGCGTACAGCGCCGCGAGTATCGTATTAAATCTATGCGGGTAATAGCGTACAACGCCACCAGTATCTTATAAAATCTGTGCGGGTAATAACGTACAACGCCACCAGTATCTTATAAAATCTGTGCGGGTAATAACGTACAACGCCACCAGTATCTTATAAAATCTGTGCGGGTAATAACGTACAACGCCACCGGTATCTTATAAAATCTGTGCGGGTAATAACGTACAACGCCACCAGTATCTTATAAAATCTGTGCGGGTAATAACGTACAACGCCAGTATGATATAAAATTAAAATTAAATACAATTTTCAATATACTTACAATAGTCTTCATGTTGAAAGAGTTTGATAGAAAATGGAATTAAACTAATCAGACGGTAATTTATATCTTAGTTGTGACGATACCAAAACAAGTCCCATTAAAAAAGCTACCATACGACCAAACAATATTAATTGATACTAGAAATTTGCATTACTTGTTATGTTGAAATAATATACTTTAAAAACCAACGTCACTTAAAAACAAATTACTTAATTATTAAAATAATCAATGCTTTGATTATACAGGAATGTCAACACTATCTTTCTAACAATAATTAGTGCTTTTCCACCGTTCTGCTAACGTATAACGTATTGATCATTTAAATTATTTTGTTCGTGATTACCTTTTGTGTTTTTATTACTTTCATAGGTTTCCTCTTGACCGCCATCGTGACTGATTTAAGCGATGATACGGTCTACGACGGAGCGTGCTCACCTAGAATAAATAGATTCACGTTCGATTTGATGGTATCGAGATTGGAACCATCGAGAAAAACCCAGTTAGGAAACACATTCCACAGCCTAAACGTTCTTGTCGCTCTTGTTTTGACTGGCCTCGTGGCTTAGTGGGTAGTAACTCTGCCTGCGAAGCCGAGGGTCGTGGGTTCGATTCCCACCCAGTGCAAATATTTGTGTGATAAATTCAAATATTTGCACTGTGTCTGGTGTTCCTATGTATAATAAGTATGTATTTACAACTATATAAGTATTATGTCAGCTATCTGGCCGCCATATTACAAGCTTTGCTTAGTTTGGGGTCAGGTGGTGTTGTGTGAAAAAAAAGAAAAAAAAAAGTAGAGACAGCTCAAAAAAGACAACAAAGAAAAGACTAAAATACAGTATTCGAGTCTTTGGAACATCAACCATGAAACGATGTCGCTTTTTGAAGTTAAAACTTCTTTAGTCGCGTTTAGTACTTTATTGGGTGGCAGCGGTGCTGTAACAGCGTAGCAGCGTATCGTCGGAGCGGCGGCGGAGCAGCAGAACGGGACCTTACGCTTTGTTGATGGGTAAATCTAGTGAGTTCGTGCAACCGACATGCTTAGTAGAAGTAGATATATCGTAGCAATACGCAAAGAAAATGTAAAAGCAATACGGGTGACGTATTGTGCAACATTATTTAATTCTAAAACACTAAGTTACTCGTATACATATTCACTTCTACCGGCTGCCATTTTTAATGCACATAGTTCAATATTAATTTACTTACGATACATGGAGACATCCCAAGACAGAGCAGATAAATAAAAATATATATAAGAATAATTTATTTCATCAACAAACATTGGCAGATCAAAGAATACACTTACACCGTTCAATTATATCTGTAAACTTGGTAAAACGAACTTGGCACCCAAATTAGGATTATCCTGTGTGATGGGATACCAAAGATATTTGTAGGTATATTGGCAAACATTTCTCACGCAACATCTACATAGTATCAAAAAATGTAGAGTTTGTACCATGGGAGTCAGGTAGCTGATGTACGTAATACTTACATACTTACCATAGATAAAAACGTCGCCAATACAGACCAAATATTTATATTTATCACACAAATACTTGTCTTGAGTAGAAATTGATCTCACAACCTTCAGCTTCGCGTATTGGTAACCTAAATTTGCCTGATTGATTATCCGACATATTCAGAAATCTATACTTTTCTTATACTAATATTATAAAGCTGAAGAGTTTGTTTGTTTGTTTGAACGCTAGGATCTCGGGAAGTACTGGTCCGAATTGAAAGATTATTTTTTTATTGGATAGTCCATTTATCGAGGAAGGCTATAGGCTATAGAACATAACGCTACTATCAACAGAAGCGGAGCATGAATCAAGAATGTAACAAAAACGTGTTTTTTTTTCAGAGTTTTCGTGCTTTGACATGACACCATGACAGCATGTGTCATGTGTCTAAGATAGCGTCATTGAATATAAACCTTTGCTAATTGGTACGACCGATTACGATTGAGATACGATTTAAGAACGAATTACGATTGAGTTGATAAGGCCAATTTCCGACAGGTGGCGTAGCAGGTATCTAAAGAAGTTTTTTGTTTGAAAGCGATATTCTTATTTTTTTATCGTTGGATATGTACGGGATCCCAATAAGTGGTATATAATGTACCACGGGCGAAGCCGGGGCGGACATCTAGTATAATATATGAGTGGTACCTATGGAGAAATAATAATGAATGAAAAATTTCATATCTTAGATGGTCGCCTCCATAACATATCGGGGGTAATTTTTTTAGGTTGTTGTCTGCTTTAGAATCTGACATCAGTATCATGATTCCATAATCTCACTGATATTACGAAATATACATCATCATCAGCCTGTATTCGTCCACTGCTGGACATAGCCTCTCCCATAAAACGCCACTGATCCTGATTCTCGATTTTACGTTTTCAACCACCACCAGCCATCTTTCGTATATCGTCACTCTATCTAGTCTCAGGGTCAGGGCGACCTACACTACGTTTGCCGATTCGCGGTCTCCACCCCAGAACCTTTCTACAGGTACAAGTTCGCGCTGAGACCGCGACAGGCACTTGACATTATGGCATTGTATGCCAGGCGCGAACTGGCGCCCATACAATTCCATAATGTCAAGTGCCTGTCGCGGTCTCCTGTCGCGGTCTCCGGGCGAACTTGTACCTTACCTCATCGGTTATCAGGTCTGCGACACATACGACCGACGCACAGCCATTTCAATTTGCTAATACGCTGAGCTGTGTCGGTGACTTTATTTCTCTAACGAATTACTTCTTTGTCGATGCAATCCCTCAGAGAAATCCCAGACTTTTTCATTTCACATCTTGTTAGAAGATTATAAAGTCAGATCTGCTACTAATGGTAAAAAAGAACACATAGAGAAAAAATCACATATTTTACTAATCTTTAATTTTAATTTAGGTAATGTTCCGTCATTATATTATCTGATAGCTTATTTCATCATTAAATATCGATTGAAAAATCGAACCAAACCGTACAATATCTGCTTTTTTTGCCCCTCGCCCAAGTAATAAATCAATCAACTGTTTTAGTACTGGCAAAAACTCTTTCCATCTTGGAGGCGCGTCATCAGGTTGTTCCTTCACAATGCATTTAGCCTGATCTATAATCTCAAATAGCTTCTCGATATCTTGACGCTGACTTTCAGTATATTTTCCATCTTCAGCCCGAACTATTTCTTCTATCAAATCCAAAACGGCTAAAATTTGTTTCTTATTCCGTGCATAAACAATTTTTTTGTCATCAAAAATAGGTAGTGCTATGTCTTTTAGTTTATCTAAGAAGTATATTAACTTATCTACATTACTTTTTGGGATGCTAAGTACATCTTCCGATCCTCCAGACTGCACTAAGTCTTTAAGTTTTTTTAATATTTCAGTAAAATTGTCTTTTTCTTGTTCTTCGCCTTTGGTGGGCGACGCTGCTTTAGTCAGCATCACAATTGCAAGCAATGCAAATAGCATCTGAAAATAAATGTAATGTTAAAGCTATTGGTGGGACTTTAACATTTGTAGGTACTGTTAAACTTCGTGCTGTTTTTAAGCCCCAACCAAAAAAGATGGGTGTCGGTGAGATTTGACGTTTGGCGATTTCTATTTGTCTCTGTGTGTGTCTATCTGTGGCACCAAGCTCTTAAACAGATGAACCAATTTTTATGCAGTTTCATTCATTTGAAAGCTAGTTTACTTTTAGTGGTGCTTAGCTATATTTGGTTAATATCGATCCAAGATGGCCACTTCCACAAAATGGCCGATAAAATATTTTTTCACAACCTAATATTAGAGTTATGAATTTTGTTTTAGAATTAAATCTATTTAGAGTAGTGAAAAGGAGGAGTTCACTACTCTAAATAGAATTTAAGAAAAATTCAAACTAATCATGTTTTAATAAATTCATAATGATGTTTTTGAACATGAGATTACGTCACTGCGCTTCTTAGTCATAGAAATAAGATAATTTATCTCAGACCCCGTAATTAACTTGAAACACTACCTACACTTCAAACTCGACTACATTAGTGTTTGCATGCTACTACTTGACGATATATGTAATACTTGATAATAAAGGTGTTGTACTTAATACCCTATGGCGTAGTTAGCAAAGAGTCATATCATTGCCAAAAGTGTTTTATTTCTATTGAGGTTGACTTTTAATACAGTTTATTATATCAGTGAATTAAATGTATTTTCTTACAATATGTAAATTCGTACGAGTAATGATGGTGAAACTTTTACGTCTCTAAAACTCGAGTTTCGTAGACGTAAAACTGTGAATTTTGAAGATTTGGATGTATGCACAATCAAAAGTAAAAACCATAAAATGTGTTACACCATCAAAAAAGTTCTATCTCGCTTGAAATACTACCTACTTGTAGAATTGAAAAATGTGGAAAGTGGAAAGATTCAATGGAGGTTGAACGACTTTGTGAAAATTATTAAAGCATTTTTATGAAACTTTATGAATGTATGTACATGGCTAGATTTGCATGGATGGTGTTACAATATTAAATGTAGGTACTTACATAAGTCTTCATGGCGTCGCAGCACAGAACGTATTAGCCTGCGGTATGGACAGATCGCATACTTATATATATGATCTATATAGATGCAATATTAGATAATTAATGTGAGTCATATTAATAACGTTATTGTAGACTATTTAACTTTAATTAACAAACTAAAAAAACTGCATTATCGTTACAAAATTCGATAATTAAAGCTCAATTCAATGAATCGTACACACCTACGTAATATTTTGTAGATGCAGTTATTACTATGCATTTTTTTTTCAGATTATGAAATAGTTCAAGGTTTTCTGCATCAGATACTTTTCAAATTAACGAATGCAGCTTAACAAAAAGTCTCATTATGGAACTTAAATCAGCATTCTTTATAGCCTTTCCTATCCCACAGCTAGGTAAAGACCACTCTCTTAAGGCGTTTACCTTAGATAAAGAATAAGTAAATAGATCAGGTTTTTCCGCACGGTTCCTTTGTATCAATCGTAAGCAGATGACGTGATGATGATGCAGCTATGGCAACATGCGAGTGAACTGCCGCGACAAAAGTATGACACTTCCACAAGAGCGACAAGACAAGAGCGATCAGACCCGTGCTTTCGGTGTAAAGCGTTTGTACATTACGTCGCAACCGCTGCCGCTGTGTCGTCTCTGCACTAGCCGAAGTGTCGTATGTAATTCTTATTGTAATTCATTTATATTCATAACTTATTATGACATTTATCATTTTTAATTGAATTATGTGTATTTTATTCTACGGTAAGGTAAAGTTTTATTTACCAGATTTTTTAATGAATTTATTGTGAGCTAGCTGTACCCTGCCACGTTTCGCTGTGGCACATTATGTTGCAAAAATTAGATAAATACAATCCTTGATGCGGATTATATATCATTCTAATATTTCAGGTCGATCGGTGCCGAACTTTTTGAGTTTTTGAAGCTTACACAAACCAACATAACATTTTTATATATAGAGATTGTATGATATATGACGTGTAACATTGGTTATAAATAAATTATTATAATTATAATAATGCTCCGAACGTACCCAAGAGGTACTGGTGCAACGTCGCACTTCGACTTAATGTATAAAGGACTTCGCCATTTGCTTCAGTCTTGTGCTAATCGAATCTAACGTCAGGACCTACCTATTGGTGAATACGAACAAATATTTTTTACTCCACGTTTGTGATAAGAACATATAGGTTGTGGAATGCGTCGCTTGAGTGGATTTTTCCTTACAATCTTGGTGTGTTTAAATCGCTTTCTTTTAAATAAGCACACTCTAACTTAGGTCACATCTTCGCTTAGCATCAGGCGAGATGGTAGTGCAAAAAGTAGTTGAAAAAGAACACCAGATGTGTCCTGGATATTTTTCACATAAAGATTTGGCTGTTGCAATCTGCGGTTTAATACAGTTTTAGATTTTGTTATTCTTCCAAAATAAAATGAAGCACAATTTTGACGTTCTCATCAGAAAAGTAGAGTCAAACCTCTTCGTCCGAGTCTTTGGAATACCAACCAAGAAACGATGTCGATTTTTCAATTTGATCCCTCTAGACCTGAATTCATCCGTAACCCCTTCAGACAACGTATTTGAATTGTTTTATGTTATAACTACTCTCATCACATCATCTGATATACTGTTCTATATACTGCTGCTCTCGATATGCGTTTTTTTAGTTTGCAGTATTTTTAAGTTGTGCAAGGTAAGGTTCAAAATGTGTTACCTACTTGGACTAGGTCCAGGTTTGCTAAAATATGTGTGACTATTGCTGGTGCACGAGCTACTCATATCTCAAAACAACAAGGCAATCACAAAAAATTCTGAAATTTTTATGGTTTTTATAAATGTTCGGTCTCCACATATTTCTCACTCGAGTAACACATCTTGAACCGCAGCTAATGGCACGTGTAATGGTTCATTTATTTAGTTAGAACGTAAACGTACAAATTAATCCAACAAACAATTATAAATACGACTCACAATATAAACAAAAACACAACTGACACTTATTGACAGTGTCTTGACGGTAACCACAGACTAAGTAGCAAGTGGTATATAGGTAGAGTATGAAACACTATTAATATGGACATTGGCAAAATTACGGTAGCCTTACCGAATGGAAACCAAAAGAAAAAGTTAAAGTATACCTATGTATATACAGTGCTACACGGATATAATGAATCGTGGACCAAATAGGAACTAACAACGCTGTTAATGCGCCCAGGATTAACGATGCACAATTTCCAAATTCTCCTTAAAAATCCCTACATTTTTTAAAGGAAATTAATCCCAGCTGCAGATTGTCGCAACTGCAACAGATAAGTGATACTACCTTGATAATACCTAGCCAGTATAGCCAATATTACCAATTAGCTACCTGCTATGAAATTTGATTAGCAAAGGTTTATGTTCAATGACGCAATCTTAGACACATGCTGTTATGTCAAAGCACGCTACGAAAACTCTCAAAAAGTCTCATATTTTTCCCCGTTTTTGTTACATTCTTGATTCATGCTCCGCTTCTATTGATAGTAGTGTTATGTTCCATAGCCTATAACCTTTCTCGATAAATGGGCTATCCAATAGAAAAAAATCTTTCAATTCGGACCAGTACTTCCCGAGATCCTAGCGTTCAAACAAACAAACTCTTCAGCTTTACAATATTAGTCCGGATAGTCGAGGCGAAAGCTTGTGAGTATATGTGTTTGACATATCTTCACGTCTAAACCGATGAAGCGTATAAAAGTAGCCTAAGTGTTACCCTGGATTAACACATAGGCTACTTTGCATCCCGAAAAAATAACGGGAACAACGAGAATTTGTTTATAAAAAGAAGAGAAAGTAACTGTTTATAAAAATCACGGGCCCAGGAACTCGAAGACTGTAATTTTTACAATAAAAATAAATTATAAATGCTGCATCAATCGTGTATTTATTTGTTCAATTTCTTATTTTAGAAACAGTAATTCGTTCATCTCGGACAAAACTAGATGGCGCTAGTAAAGCTAGTAAGGAGAAGACATTCCACAGGTAGCGACTTTATACAGTTGTAAGAAACGAAATATTATTAGATGATCAAATGAAGTTCGATCACCATTATATTTGTCATTCCATTCGAGCATTCACAATCAATAGAAGTTAAATATATTTCGAACTAGCAGCGCCCCGCAATTTTACCCAAGTAGTTCACATTCCCGGTATTTTCCCTCAAAAAAAAAAAAAAATACTAGACCTGTGTGTTCTTTCGGACTACAATCTATCTGCTTTCCAAATTTCTGCCCAATCCGTTCATAGTTTACGGCGATATTGAGCAACAAAGATCCAAATACCCATGCACTATTATATTAAGTAGTAGGATAGACTTTTTTTTTTATTAATTTTAGCCACTCCACAGACTCCGGGGTTCGTGACCTTTGTCATTACAATTACATTATTTTTTACATATTTCTTGGAATAGAAGAAGAAGAGGAAAACAGAGGCGTGTTGTGAACGTTTTAAACCTAAGCCTAGTACCTACTAGTCAGTCGGATTTCGTCTGTTGAGCCGATCACTACCGGTCGGGATTCCGATAGTAATCGACACGACGTCGTATTTTGCCTAAGCCGCCTCCTCCCGGCCCAGAGCCTCCACCACAGCCGCATTTCTGTCCTTGATGACCCTCTATAAGTTGAATTTTCGGATTGTCTTCGGTGATGTAGCTAACGCTCGCCGCACAAACCAACCGATGGCATCATCAGTGTAGAATAGACTAATATTACGAAATAGAAAATATTCCTAAGTCAAACTACTTATTTATTACTAAATACTTGTCAACCTCTATTGTAATAGCCCCCGATAGACACATACACTTATTTCATAAATAAGAAAACCTAAAACAGAATTTAGCCTGTTTAAAAATAAAAACAAATCTTTGTCTTGATTGGTTCGTTCTCGTAGCAAGAAAAGTACTTCTTCTAACACAGCTTTATATTCGTTATTAGTAGAAAATACGTCATCAGGTTCCTTCTTCACTATACCTCTTAGATTATCGATCAATTTTAACATGGTATCTTTCAAACGTTTTTCTCCAGCGTCTTCTTTCGTGTTATAAGCCCGTGTTAGTTCGTCTAACAAATCTAATGTTGCAAAAATAACTTTTTTGTAATAAGCACCAACAGTTGCTTCCGGGGCACTTGTACTAATCGCTATTTTGTTAAGTCTGTCTAACAATTTCATATGCTCTTGTTGTTTTCTTTCTGGTACTGTAAACATTTCTCCGTATCCACCAGTTTGGGCTTTTTCTTTTAGTGTGTCGAATATAACTTGTATTTCTTCTTTATCACTTATGGAGCGGAGCGGTGTCGGTTGCGAGGATAGGGCAACCGCGACCGAAAACAATGCCAAAAATATCTGAAAAAGCAAAGTAAAGTTTATAACAGAATATTTTTACTGTTTATCTGTATCACCAAATTATACATTAACAATATTTTTTCTGTCCAAGTTATTCATTTTCCTGTTATTTCAATGTAAATTTTAGGTCTTTTAAATTTCCGGTTATAATACGTACATGGTTACATTAAACATGCCTGAGATTGTAATTTCTATTATATTGAGAGCAGTTTTCATTTTATCCATTGGCCAAATGTTTCGGATGATACTTTTGAAATTATATTTAATATTACAGACGATATTAAGAGTAGAACTGTACGTCCGAGCAAACCTTTGAATACTAATTGAATTGTAGTGTTCACATCTATAAAACTAAGAATTTAACCAATTTATTACTAATACCATATAACATAATATAATGTCTGTTTTATTACCAAAATAATATATCAAACTAGTCTCAGCTTATGACTTTGTCCGCGAAGAATTTATAAATCCCTTATGTCAACAGTTTTTTGAGACAAAAATTGTCTCATTTTTCACACGAAAACAGGGTAATTAAACATAGTTAGAATATGCTGGAGCAAGTCTACAATATTTCGCTGCAGTATCACGCAACATGCCCACGTTACCTATGACCATGTATAAACTCATAGGATTATTTGAAATTTACTTACTATATAACCACGGTTAATATCCCATAAATAAACTAATTTGTGCTATTCCCACATTTAAATGTAATTGAACAACAAATTTCACCCTGATCCATCTTGTACTAACGACGTGATTGAGCAACAAACATCTAGGTAGACAAACAAACTTCCACATTTTTTAAATTAATAATTACACCAACCAAACAATTGATTACATTTTTCATTAGCTAAATACAGATTTCGATGTCGTTTAAAAGCATTTAGGCAAGCACTAAGATAATTACTAAAGTAATCAACGATCTAAATGAACTCAAGTCGTAAGGCTGAGAACTCACGAAGCGATCAATAAACATCCACGAAAATGAGCAGTCTCGTGAGTTTTTAAATAAAACCGCAACCACGGCGGGCTCAGGAAAGAATCGCTCTATGACTTCGTCTAAGTCGTCGTACTCTTCGAAGAAATAAATTTATTGGTCCATCCCACAGCCGTGGCCAAGGATAGCCGTGGCTATGCCGGGTCTACTGGGTCTTAGCAGACGCGATGGCCTCCTAGTCACACTGAAGAACGCAAAGCCCTGGCGTCAACAGAATACCATCGAGATAAGTTAGTTGTTGGCTGATGCATCCTGGGCATCAGCAAGGCAGCAAGGGAGGCTTTTTGTCTTACTAAATGTGAACGTTTAATGGTTTGTTCAATCATGTCGTAAGAACTAAATGCATCAAGCTGAAATTCCGGATTCGCTACTTTTTATTCGAAAAAAAAAATGTTAAGAAAAAGACAAAACTATTTGTGGACGAAGCCGCAGATACTTATGATAAATAGTTAGATTATTTTGACTAATTGATTTATTTATAAAGTATTTTTGAAAATAATATTTGGAACAGTAAAAAAAAATTTAATGTAAGTATACTACTTACAATGATCGTCATGATGTAGCGTAGCGTATAAGCGTAGAATATTTACTGAATGCGTTTTTACTTACTCAGAGTTGAATTAGACCACATTTCAAAATACTCAATGAATCGATTGAGTAATTAAAACCTTTAAAATAATAACCGCGTCGTTTACAAAGTAATAAATTATGCAATTACACAAAAATGTCGTCGTGTATAGTTGGGTTAGTCAACATATAGAGTAAGATCCCAGGGCTGCCAGACGTCACGTATTTTCTAGTGGATGAAATGTGAACGATTGATTATAGTTAGTACGTACTAAGAACACATGCTTACCCGCTATAAAAATCAGTTATCAGAAAATACGTGAAGTAAGTAATGTATCTTCTGGACCCCATATCTCAAAATTGGCCGTGTAAGCAAGTTAGCGGGTAAGCATGTGTTCTTAGTACGTACTAACTCTTCTCAATCGTCCACATTTCATCCATCAGAAAATACGTGACGTCTGGCGGCTCTGGGATCTTGGACTAATAGCATACAATTCAGATTATGCATAACAAATGTCAGTCCATCTTTATCTATAGTAAAATAGTTTGTGTCTATGGATAGATACAAAAACTACAAAAACTGCCAAATAGATCTGAATTATTTTTACAGAGATAGGGTAACCACTACAGTACCATTACAAATTGATTTTAATAACTGGCAAATGTGAACTTGTGGCAGCATTTTTAATTTAAAAGACTGGTAACATTTCCTTTTCCCAAAGTGGCATGGCCGATGTTAGAGTGACGGGTGTGCACAGGGGTGGTCGACTCTTCTAGGGCCAGGTGGGATAAAAGTACATACACGTGGGGGTCCCAAACGAAGAGTGGCAACATATATTTGCGTCTCTTTCTAACGTTCCATTTTAGAGATAAGTAACCTGTGAAAAATAAAGATGTTATTTATTACGATATACGATTTTTAGTAACTAATAGCATCGATTTTGAGTCAATGATTCATTTTCATCTTAGTGCCATGTTACATTAACAAACCAAAACTAATTTAATACAATTAAACTAGATATTGAAACCATTAAAGCGATATGATACGAAAAATCGAGTAAGTAGGCAACATTTTCACTACATTTGTACAGAACATCGGCTTATAAGTATTTGTTTCACATAATACCTACGGTTTTTCTGAACACATGTTTTTACAAACACATCTGATAACATAACCGCACCAAAACATGTGAATGATGTCTAAGTCTCTTACTAAACTTGTAATAGTCCACATAAATAATGTATTGCTACGCCCTAACAGGGTCATATGCTACGCAGATTGAAGTTAAAATCAACTATGTACATGTTCCGATTTAATAAATTAATATATGAATATCTAAAACATATCAGTTTATTTGTCATATAGATTTTCGTAATGGGTCCCAATAGGATGTGAAGTACGATGATGTTGAGTAAAACATTTTATTAATTTAGTTTTAACTTTACTTTACTTTAGTTTTAGTTTTAACTGTCTTTTTATGCCCTGGGTGGTGTATTCGCAACGCAACTCAAACGATTCGGGCACGGGATGACAATCCTTGTCTCTGTGATTTCAAACGGATAAGCCAAAGACAGAGAGGTTTGATTCCGTGTCGAGATCAATCAGATTGCGTTGTGAATCTCGGTCCTGAATTTAAACTAAACTTGTAAATCAGATTCGGTAAAGTAGCAACCTGTATCCTGTTTGAACACGTAGGTGTATTTTTAATAACAGTTTGCTACACAGTTAGTTTCTGGCTGATCTACAACTTATTACTTTGTCCGTTCCTAATTATTAGATCATTTGGATCCAACTGAAAAAATGTGTAATAACAATTACATTATTAATTATTATCACGTGTATAAATCTCAAGATAAATCGATTAGTAGAATAACAATAAACAGAACTATCGATTATTTTATCATTACTTAAATACTCATCTCTAAAATCGTCACAAAAAACAAAAAATGGCTTCTTGGTTTTGTGTTGTAAAAAGTTTGCATCTTTCTTTATTTTTGTTCTAAACGAAGTATTCCTGATGTTTTTCATTATGAAAGAGAAAAGAAAATGTGGCAGATCGCCTCCTAGACTTGGAAATAGGAATTCTCTACGGTAAGCATGTGGTACCTAAGTACCTAGTTAATAAAAATTCTACGTAGGGCCAAATTGCGATTTTTTTCATAATCACATAGTAAGAGCGCCTGGTGTAAACTAAAACATATGGGTTCATTTTTAATTATGTTTTCAGTTGCGAGTTGAGGGGCGATGTATTGCTATCTTAAGAAGAATTGTTTTCAAACCCATTTCAAGAACAGCTGTACAAAAAACATCTTAATGTTGTTTATGATAGAAAACAACTCATAAGATCTGCTGGACCAGATGAAAACTGTGATAAGGTAAATATGTGAATCATAAGATAAAATAAATATATTAATCATATTCAAAGGATAACATGATATAATATATGTATAAAGTCCTTATTATGCTTGGTAAAATAGTTTTAATCTGTTTCATTTTAGATGCTAAACAGCACTGAACCTGAAGCAAGGCCATCTACAAAGCAGACAGTCGCTGCTAGTAGAAAACGCATCATTTTAAATACTGGTAGTGGTTACTACAACTGAAAATGATGCAGGTCCATCCGCAAAACAAATGACAATTCGACCGCTGACATAAAGCAAATGACTACTAGAATGCATCAAAAAAATATGAGGTTGGTATACTGAAGCACTTTAAAAATAAAACACTAATCAGGAAAAATAACAATGTAATTGTGTTAGAATTTAGTGTAGGTTTCATTATCTCAACATTTAACTATTGTGCTTATTGAATAACACTATAAATATCTCATTACATGCTATCCATGGCTTTTTATTTATAATAGTTAAGTGGTGGGATGAGCGGGGCTTGTGCCTGATAGTGATATAGTGAGCAATATGCTTGTCCATAACAGGAGCGATACATATCACTGCCATGTAAAATTATCTGGATACATTGACCCTTAAAGCCTTGCATTGCAATACCAACAATTAAATGTATTACTTTCAACTAAGTGATGATGAAATCTATAATGCTGATGTTAATTAACTTTCAGATGCTGAGCCTTTTCAAACAAGAAAGAGGACCATCGAAGAAGGCAGTGTTTGAAGAAAATAACATAAAAGCGACTGCGACTCGGGCTGATAAGTCTCATTAAGGTGTAAACATCACATTTTAATGTCAGAATTCACTTTTTTTTGCTCTTTTTTGCCCAGTAAGATGTGCAACTATTTTATGGGCTTATGGAACATTTTTGATATTTTATATAAGAAAGTCATGCCGTTTACATACTTAAAAACTAGATATTCTTTGAGGGAACTTTTTAAAATTATTTATATTTTGCTAATGGCCATATTGTCCAAATACCTTTATAAATTGTAAAAATAAATGAATTGAAATAAATTTACTAAAACTTAACGCATGTTTTTGTTCAGGTCCACATGGAGCTACGGGCCATAAATATAAACAAGACAAGTTTCGTTTATATTTGGGCTGTAGTTCCTTGTGGTACGTAAACTACCTATTATATTCCAACAAAATTTGAAATTTTTCCGCCTACGCAAACAATACATTTCGAAATTTCCCGCCTACGCAAATTTTTGATTTTAAAATTTCCCGCCTTGAGCCTGGAAAAAGTTTTAAGGGGGCAAACGATAGATGGCGCTACTTTTTCATGAAGTATGGAGTTGGCATTCTTCTCCGTGAGTATATGTTCTGTGGGTGTGCAGCTTACCAAAAAAAGTAAGTTTTTTATGATTTTTCTTAAGGACAACAAATCGTTACCTATTAACATTTTTTGCTAGTATTTCTCGGTTTTAAGTGAATTTTGATAGATTTATATGATAAAAGAGTTGTTTGAGTATTGTTATAATGTTTTTCGTAAAGTTTTAAAAGAGGATAGGCAATATCTGCATTATTTTTTAAATAATTATACTAATTGCCATACATTATTTTAGCTATTGCCAATGGTAATGGATACAGTTATTGCCCGGTTATTATCTGTATATTTGAGGTTTTGTTTTCTTTTTCAGGGTGCCAAAAACACCTAAATTAAATTACACCCGGCAAAATCTTGAAAAAGCTATTACTGAAGTGCAAAATAATGTGCATCAATTATTATCAGATAGCACAGAAATATGGTATTCCGAGGTCTTAGTCACAATCATAGTGGAAACGATAAACTGTAAGTGTCGTTAACTTTAATTATATGTAAATTAAACACGTAATACTAATGATGTAATATTTTTCATCCCACTACCTCAGAAAAAAGTTTCGTTTGAGTACGTTTTTTTTTCAACACAACATATTTACGTCTTCGACCTCTTCGGTGCCGTATTAATCATACAACTATTATAATTTAAAATTCATTGGAAACATTTACAAAGATAGATAGATAGATAGATAGATAGATAGATAGATAGATATACTCTTTATTGACACACCAAACAAAATTAAACACAAAAAAAAGAACAATACATTTTACAGTAGTGCGACAATGGGCGACCTTATCGCTGAAAGCGATCTCTTCCAGGCAACCTTAGGATGGAAATAATAATTGGACAAGTATACGGGGTGTGCAAATAAGAATTAAACAAAGCAAACATATATATTGGAAAGAAAATAAGAATTATGATAAAAATAAAATAGAATAATTAAATACCTACATATAATACATACTAATAAATACAATATAAATACATCTGTAATTGCAACTGGAGAAAATCGACAAACAACAACAAACTACATTTTCAACAAATAAAATTGTTTAACATTGGTTTCATTTCATTACAAAGCATTCTAAAGTATTTAAAAGACACTAACTTTAACATTATGACCTAGTTTTTTCTATGGTAAATGTTTATATACAAGAGTTTAGATTAAAATAACAAAAATTCTTTTTCTGGGATTTGTTTTAAACTGGCTAGTGTCACTGGCTGGTAAACTAGAGTTTAGGTCATTCAGAAACAGTTATTTGTATAATGATAGTCAAAGCGCACAAAAACTTATTTTGAATCCAGTATACCTACTATAGAAGGTCTAAACATTATAGACATAAGGCATCATTTTGCGAGAGAGGCAGTTGCAAATAAGTTTGTTAAAGTTGATGATTTAGAAACGGTTGATATCTCAGCAAAATAATTACACAAAGCATTTCATTTTACAAAAAAACTTGGTGTATTACCTATTTCATAGTATTTATGATTTTGTCAAGCGGATGTATTATTGTAACAAAATATGACTACTAGCGCCATCTGTTGTGAATTCTTTGACGATAAACTATTCGTCTATCATTAAATAATTATGTATATTGTATAACAGTTTTACGGTCTTATTTATAATAAATGCTTATAGAAGACTAAAAACACTCATTAGTTAACGCTCGATAAGCTTACAAAACGTTCTATAAAATTCCGTATTCATAAACGCTCTATAAGCCTTCTATAACTAAAGCATTACTAAGGTCAGTTTTAGGATCAAAATGTTGCCATTATAATGAAATCGATCGATTTTATAGACAAACTGACAGAGTCGTCCACAGATAAAACGAGATTGTTGGGGAGCCATAGACAATGATACAATATATAAAAAATAAAAATAAAATTTATGATATAAATAAAAAAAAAATACATACACTGTGAAGTTATGAAGCGGAGAAATTTAAAGTTATATTACTAAAACGTAGTGGTGTTCGTTCGTTCTCTCATTAATTTCTTGTATTTCATACGAAAAATTGCTAAAGAAATAAATTAGGAATAAATTCCGAAAGTAAAAGGATCACTCCTACTTATATACACCTTTCGTCGATGTGGATTACTTTCATGTCAACATGTTTTATTCTTTCACCATCAACACGAAACATTACATTGGTTTTTATACACTACATAATATACGAGTATACTCACTAAATTCACATACATTCAAACTTTTGGAATATTTGGAGCAAGACTCCTGGTACCTCGATTTCACGTGTTTTCCGACAATCAAGCTCATAATTTTCAAAAGCTATAAAGAAGATGGAAGACTGTGCACCTGAATTAAGAACATAATACAACAAAGATACTCCCAACGCTCAAACGCTGGACATTGGCGAAATTAAGGTGACATTGCCGAATGGAAACCAAAAAAAAATGTTGAAGTTGAATATGTCACAACGCCATTTTGACACTAATCAGCTGTTAAGAGTCGGCCATATTTGCCTTAAAACACCGCTAAAGTAGGGTTCTCGGTTCTATAACTTTATAGAAGGCTTATAACACGTTTTAGCGCTAAAATGCTGTTATGAATACCATTTTTCCTAAGACGTACTATAGCAAGTCTTTATACATGCTATAATTTGTTATGAATAAGACCGTTAGTTTTTAAGAGAAGTTATAAAGTTATATGATAATAAAACAGAAAAACTCAACTGACTAGTTTTAAAACAAAAAATATGTTGTGTTTCCTTGAGTTTTAATCAAATTACTTTTAACAATTACCTAGAATAATACAAAACCCATGGTGGGTTTTGTATTATTTTGGTGTGATTGATCTTCTATAAATTGTTGTACTCGGTCAAAGAGCGATCATCCGAGAAACAATGGTTTCATGCGCCTCGTTTGTACCGACGGCAACGCCGGGGACTGGCGCGCTTCCCCCCGCACCCTGCCCCCGGACACGCCGTGTGCGCACACGCACGCCGCTACGCACACTGCAAACAACAAGCTCTTGTTACACACAGATGATAACAAACTTAATTATAGTGCTGATGTGTAAGACCGGTGAGGTCGAAATTAATGACAGATACAACTAGCCCCTTGCCTTCCATCGGCGTTCTCCCAACTAGAACAGCATTCTTTAGGATGATTAAATTATTAAAGTCTATGAGACTTATATAATCTACAAGAACAAAATTAAAAATTTTGATTAACCCCCGACTACCTCAGATTTATTATTTGAAATTCGTCATAGAGAAAAATATTCTACTAGTTAAGTCCTTTCGTTTGATACCCATATTGCCATAAATATAATTCGTCATTTTGTGGTGCCGGCCATCTTGGATTTGAAATTTGTTATAGTATTCTACTAGTCAAGCCCTTTCATTTGATGCCCATATTGAGTTAGGTTGTGAAGAATTTTTTTGATCGCCATTTTGTGGAGGCGGCCATCTTGAATCGATATTAATCAAACATAGCTATGAACATCCGCACGAATATTAACCTTCAAATAAAAAAACCCGCATCGAAATCGCTTTGAGCTCTACAGTGCCACAGCCAGACACACACACAGACAGACAGACAGACAGACATCGACGTCAAACTTATAACACCCCTTTTTTGGTCAGGGGTTAAAAAGAGAGACTGTTAAAATGGGATTAGGTGGGACACGTTTGATAGATTTTAGACAACCGCGGGCCACAAATTTGGGAGGTGTCGCAATGTACGAGGTAAGTATAAAAGCCATTAAAAATGTCCTGGTTTTAGGCCGTTAAATCCAGGTTTTCACAAGTCTTTTCATTGTTGCCGAACTAGAGATGGCAACCCTACTTATTCAGGATCTTTTTAAAAAGAAAAACCTTCAGGGCGTACATTTCTTAAGTAAATGATAAGTCAATATTATATGTATGTACTCACGCGCCACCACTATTGTTTTCAAGCAGAGTTTCATTCTTGTTGGCTGGCCACGTCACCACGTTCAATGAGACCAAAATTCTAAAAAAATAATTAGACTTGATAGGATTCGACAAACGTAAAAAAATAAAAATTGATGACTTTACTTACGTTTTTGGTTAAGACAAAGATTTCAACGAAATGAAAAGAAAAAGTAAGAGTCGGCCATTTACGTATATAGCATACATAGGTACGATTACGATGTTTATCTTTACAACATGACGGTTTAATAGAAACACGAACATATATTTATTTTTGATGATTGAATCGTTATGAGTTACATATTATTCAATTATTTACCGTCCACTATTAAATTTAAAATTATTCACATATTTTTTTTACATACAACATTTTACAATTACTGAAATAACAATAACAACTATTATAAAGGCATAGCGTATCAAAAATTAAATATTAAATGTATGTCTTCGGCAAACGATTATTTCTCAACTGCTGGAAACGGCTGTATGGTTGTGTCATATTTTTACTTATAACCTATTAGTTGAGAAACAAAACCAACGACTATGAATATATACTTGAGTGCTACTAAAAATTTTATTTTCGAATATTGAGGTAGGTATTTAAGTGTTGTATATTGTTGGTGCGAACTATTTTAGGGTTTCGTAAAACGGAAACGGAACCCTTATAGATTCGTCATAACTGTCTGTCTGTCTGTCAGTCCGTATATCACAGCTACCTTTTTCCAATATGCCCCTAAAACGCTGGCTGCGTTGCCTCGCTGAATGGCGATGGCTGCCTTCTTCTCAGGAACAAGCCAGAGCTGGGAGTCCCGCCTTGGCTATGTAAACGACGCCCGATCTCTCGGACTGAATCATTCGCATCAGCTCCCGAACTACCCATGGTCTCCACATCCATGGGAACAAAAAAAAAAGTATTGCAACCCGGCTGAGTAGCAGCGACAGCGCTAACAGATGTCGCGTCCCCACACTTGCTGTACCCCAAGGCACCATGGTCATACCACCTGAACGCTTGCAATAACACCGGGATTAAAGACGCACAGAGCATTTAAATAAAATATAAATAAATTAAGTAATAAAAGTTTTAATTCTGTTGTGTATACCTAAATAAAGATCTTAAAAATTATAAGAAATGTGAAAGTTAGTTTCAATTGCTTCATTTAATCCTTGTAACAAATAATCCGAGTGATACACTGGGAGGAGTGTATTCAGGAGTCGATTGAGCGCGCGTCAGCAAAACGGAGGACAAAAGATATGCAAATACGGGCCGCGGTCCCACTCAGGCCCAGGGCTGCCACGCTACAAAATATAAAGAAGTAATACGAAATATTTTTCTCCTGGAATAAATAAAACTAGAAGTACGCTCAATAACCATAGACAGAGTGTCAGTACAATCAGTAGTTCACAACAAGACTCTTTACACGTTTTTGTATCTATTAGGATAGTGATCAAATCCTATAAATATGCTGCGGTCGATGTGCGCGTGCCATCGAATATAATATCTAATATATAAATATTAATATATAAAAATTTCTGAAACCACTTCTGAAATCAATCATTATACTTAAGATTCAGGTTTACGCGGCGGGCAAACTAGGAAGACCAGGCTAAATACATACAGTAGCCCAGACGCGAGAGCGTCCCATTTACTATTCCGGAGCGTATATAACATATATATATATTAGATATTATGTTCGATGGCATTATATTAGATATATATATATACCTATCTAATATAATATCATACTATATTATAGTAGTATCATCGTTGAAATGTCTCCCACGGTTTTTATTGGGCGCATCCAAAACGTCCAACTTATAATAACTCTGACGCATTAATCAATTGAATTTGACCGACGGCATAACGTTGGGTCGACAAAACAAACACGGACTTCAATTTAAAATTGAACTCGAACGCTCAACTAAATTCAATATTTTTTTAATGAAATGAACTATACGTACTATTCTAATAGAACAGCGTGGTAATAATATGAATACGACGTCGATAAAGAATGTTTAAATATGAAATTTAGTCGTAAGTTCAAGTTTAATTTGAAATTGAAGTCAGTTTCAACAAAAACTGCTAAACTGATTTTCATAAAATTTTATGGACCATACTTCCGAGCATCCAAAACTCTGAAGTATGGCCTAGTGAACAACAAAATCGTCAAAATCGATTCACTATTGATGGAGCTATTGCGTAACATACACGTACATACAAAAAGACACAACCCAATTGAGAACCTCCTTTTTGATTCCGTTAAAAATGGCCAAAGCTTATGGTACGGCTAAAAAAAAATACGTAAGAAAAATGGTAGACGTGGCAGCCCTAGCCGGGTCGTCTGATTGCGAGTCCCGCCGCGCCCGCATCGCTTATCGCGCCCTAACTACTGCGAGCGCCCACACTACTGCTTCCACGAAACTGAAACTGAAAGCTGTACTTCTTTCGCAGAACCTACCTACTTATATCATCATTGCCACATAAATTCGTAGTCAGAAGTGAACACATATAACTTTAAATTTTGATAAGGTATATAGTACAACTAGCAGCGTTCCGTGGTTTTACCTGCGTAGTTCCCGTACTTGTTGTTTTCCCGAAATATTCTTTCTATTCTGACTTTTTTTGACTGGCCTTCGTGGCTTCGTGGGCAGTACGAGCTCGTAACTCTGCCTGCGAAGCCGAGGGTCGTGGGTTCGATTCCCACCCAGTGCAAATATTTGTGTGATGAATTCAAATGATTGCACTGTGTCTGGGTATTTCTATGTATAATAAGTATGTATTTACAATTATATAAGTATTATATCAGCTATCTGGCCACCATATTACAAGCTTTGCTTAGTTTGGGGTCAGATGGTGTTGTGTGTGAATTGTCCACCAATATTTATTCTAGTCTATTCTATAAAAATAGCCCATGTGTTTTTTTGGACTATATTCTAACTGTGTTATAAATTTCAACCAAATCCGTCACAACGTGATTGAGCAAATGTCTTGACATTGATCCAAATATCCAAACATCGAAATATCAAAAAATCTACATAATTATAGTATTGGTTGGATTATCATTAAAAAAATGTAGTTCAAATTGTTTCATATTCATGTCATTTCATAACACCTAGCACTGACTGCACCTAGTTTTCCCTTATATCGGCAGTCCTTCTGACTGTAATTTCTTTTTAACAGAGACATGTTGGAAAATTAGATAATCTATAAGATAATAATATATCTATAAGATCAGATCTATAAGTGGGCTTGATCATCTTGATTATCTGTAGACCTATAGTGGTCTATGGATAATTCAGGTGTGTTTAGTGTAAGTAGTTAGTTAGGTAGGTTTGTAGTGTAGTGTAGTTCTCATTGTATTTTAGTTTTGTTAATAAAGGTCTGCCCAGTAAAAAAAATCTACAAGATTACTATCATGACCGTTTTTTTATCGTCTTGCTAATAGCTCGAAAGTGGCATCGTTCAATGGTTGGTGTCTTGAAGATTCAAACGAAAAAGTTTGACTCTCCTTTCGTAAAAAAGAACATCTAAATCATGGAATAAGTTGCACGAATGTTTATTTCCTGATGGATGCAGTCAATATACTTATATTGAGTATAAAGTAAATTGGTTTCTTCTGGTTAAGTGCGCTTCCAGATCAACCGTGTCATTTCCTAAGATGAGAGATGGTCATTAAGTCCAAACATACATACCTATTTACTTACAGTTTATTGATAACTAAAATAACAAGACACACAGAAAGAATTACGTGACACAATTATTATGTGACAGTTAGCAGCGCCCTTATCGCTGAAGCCCATTTCTTCCAGACAACTTTAGAAAAGAATATATTGTGTGTACAAGTCAGAAAACGGAGTGCGCAAACAAGTAGTGAAAACTGTAAATAAAGTGGAATTTATTTTTAAAATACTGCAGTATTTCTTATTATTCTTTCTACATAACATTTATTATTTATCGATAACAATACACTATAATTATTAGGTATTGTTAGGGCAATGTTAATATCATATTCTCATGCAATGGCATTTGATTATTTTCTTGGTTTTAAAATATGGATATTAATTAATTTATTACATACCAATGAATAGTTACGCCTCCCAACTTACCTAAAGTTGGGAGAAAGGCATCTGCCGCTCCGGAGGCCCTGGTTCCTATCCCGTGCAGACCACTATCCTTTCGAAGTCATGTGCGCATTGCTGCTACGTCAAAAACGTAAAGGAAAACATAGTGAGAAAACCGACCTGTACATAGTATCTTTCGAGATCATGTGTCATCCACCAAAACGGATAGAAACACACCACCAGCGTGGTGCTTTGACTCTCTCCTTGCGAGAGAAAGCCCCGAGTCCCAGTAGTGGGAATATTTAGTGGTCTGCTTCTGTTTATGATAATTACTGTAAATGCAACTTAACTACAACTTTGTGGACAAGTAATCTACTATAGCATAAATACGAGCGTTCTGGCATAGACCCTTGACCTATTTGTGTTGAAACGCTTCTTCAGTTATCCCTTTGTGTAAAATGGTAAATTATGTTGACGTGTTGTGCTGCATTAAAATTTTCACGAGACAAAGCGAAGCATTAATGCATTTTTCATGGGCAGTGCTGGGGCAGGAACTAAGCCTAACCCGGAATACATGTCAACACATTACATCCGAAACACTATAGTAGTAGGACTCTTTACTGTATTACAGGGCTTAGAGATATAAGAACTTAGATCTCTGGGTGACGAGCGCAGTGCAGTGCTAGGACTTAGGACTCTACACATCCCAATAGCTATATAGTATAAGCGGATACACTTCGGAGAGTATGCAACTGATCTGCATGATCTAATACCACCTTGCCCTTTCTTCTATCGGACTTCTCGTTCCACAAAAGGGCGACATCGTTTCATGGTTGATGTTCCGAAAACGCGAACGAAGAGATTTGACTCCACGTTTGTGATAAAAACGTCTAGGTTGTGGAATGCGTTGCCTGAGTGGGTTTTCCCTGATGGTTACAATCTTGGTGTCTTCAAGTCGTTTTTTTCTAGGTAAGCACGCTCCATCGTAGATCTCATCATCGCTTAACATCAGGCGAGATAGTGGTCAAGTGCGAACCTATTATAGTTAAAAAAAAACTGCGTGTCACTGTGCTGTTATGTGGCAGGCATGTGTTACCATCAGGCACATGTACTGCTCGTCTCGTAACTCTACATTAACAACAACCGCATGGGGATTTGCGACACACTTGCTAGCTATCCAAACGCGTAGTAATATGCAAATATTCTTGGTTTAATGGCCAATATTTCAAAAGAAATGACAAAGCAAATATATCAATGCTACTCTATTATTAGGTATATGAAAGATTTATTGTTTGGATGATTGTTATGTTACGTTCAAACAAGTCGATACGCTTAAAGAGATTAATATGATATTTGAAACATAATTAATCAGAGTATGGTCTCTAACAGCACCAGCAGTGCAGCTAGCATTCTAATATTTGTTGGAAGTGTCTATCGTGTGAAATGAAATATTTCATTATTGATTGCGATAACTGACATATACCTGAGCGAAGCCGCAAACATCAGCCAGTAATCAATAAAGAAAACCTCACACCAGGAGCTAAATACGGCGAGGTATCAGGAACAAGTGCCCAAAGGTCCAAATCCTAACTTTCAATTTAAATGTAAATGGAGAGTTCGTAAAACTGTCATGAACGACCGTCCGCAGGGGGGGTACTCTCGCCGGGAGCGGGGAGCCTCTCGACGCCAATTCTCCCAGAATATAAAACAATTTGTTCCCAGCACAAAAGGGCCGTTCGTTCAGTTCTGTTCACTATCATGCATTTACATAATATTACTTCTGGCGGAGATTCCGCTCGAGTTTCAGACTGGATCGACGCGATCTGTGAGACGACGTAACTGGATTAGAAGTACTTTATACATCGTCATGTACAAAGGGGGTTTTATTAAAGTGATTTCTTTTCTTATTGATAATTTGTGCAGTGCTATTCCAGATAAAAAAAATCTTACCAATATTAGAAATGCATACTTGTAGTGGTAAGTCTCTGCAGTGTCCGCTTGGGAAAGTACCACACCTCTACCAGTTATTCTACCGCTAAGCAGTAATATGCCAACCTTAAGGGCGATGTTTCCTGTACAATTACAGGGCATGGAGATGAAGCATCTTATATCTCTGAGCGCAGTGAAGTGGCAGGTAATGATTTGGACTCTTCATGTTTCAATAGCTGCGTATCACTATGTTGTTGGCAGGCGTGTTGCTTACCTACCATCAGGCCCATGCCCTGCTCGTCTCGACACTCTATACTGTGAAAAATGCGAAAGTTTTGTTGAGTTTGTTTCTCCATCACGTTGCACGAAATCCGCTTGAAATTTGAAACACAATTAGATTTATATAATCTGTTTTGCAAAGATAATACTTTATTATCGTGGAAAAATTAACTAATTAACCACTCCATCTCGCCTGATTGTTTACAACTAATATTACATCTTGAACATCTTGATTATCTGTAGACCTTCATTGGTCAATGGATAATTCAGATGTGCTTAGTGTAAGTAGGTACCTACCTACTACATACATACCTAACTAACTAGGTAGTTAGGTGTGTAATGTAGTGTTCTCATTTTTTTATTTTTTTTGTTAAAGGGTCTGCCCGTTTAAAAAAACTAATAAATATAACTTCTTCGAAAAGTCGAGTACCTTCGTTTGTTTTCTATATACGACTATATAATTATGTATCTGACAAAGTTTCTGCTCGCTGGAAGTCAGAAACCAAGTGGACCAACTACACATACTGCTAGATAGTGAGTGTAACATTTTTAGAGGATTGATTGATTGCCTTGATGTATACAAATAAATTTGCACTTTGAGTCTAGTCGGCTAACCTGGTATCACAATTAGATGAAGATAACAGAGTATCGGACTGGGTCAAAAAAACATTCTAATTAGTCCATCAGCTACAAGCATGAAAATATACACGAATTTCTATCCGACTTCTCGTTTTATCAAATTATTAAAAACCAGCAAAGACTAAATCATCAAACTTCCAGAGTCAAACTTGGGAGGTCGTGACGTCACTCCTGGGTAAAAATCGTACCCACAAGTGACGTCATGCAAAACTTCTAATAACTGTATCTTCGTCATATTTTATTTGTGAAACAAAAGAGAGAGAGAGAAAAGAGAGAGAGAGAGAGAGAGAGAGAGAGAGAGAGAAGAGAAAGAGAGAGAGAGAAGAGAGAGAGAGAAGAGAGAGAGATTGTACACGTATTACAATATTTTTTACCAATTTTTACTGATCTTAACATTTTTTGTGATAGTTGGTACACCTTACGAATGATTCTATTCGCATAGTGAAACTTTATTTCACCGGTGGTATAAGAATGAAAAACCCCATGCCTGGCCTGGTGGTTAAGTTGGTAGTAAGTATGCCTGCGAAGCCGTGGATTCGTGGGCTTGATCCCTACCCAGTGCAAATGTTTGTGTGATGAATTCAAATATTTGTACTGTGCCTGGGTGTTTTCTATGTATAATAATTATGTATTTAAAAATATGTAAGTATTACATCAGCTATCTGGCTTCCATAGTACAAGTTTTGCTTAGTTTGGGGTCAGATGGTGTTGTGTGTGAAGTGTCCCCCAATATCAATCATCGATCAGGATTGTTTTATGTTTTATGTTGACTTGTTTCGTATACTTAAAAGTACGTAATTTTACTGTACTTCTAAGTAAATCAGAATTGAATGATGAAATTGAACACACGTAAATTTTTGAGCTAATTTTTATGTAGTGTGAGATTATTGTAATTGGAAATCCATTTCTATATTTTTATCTCAATAAATAAATACTCAACTACGTTGTGATCTACGTTGGAACGCGTTTACCTAAAAGAAACGAATTCTCTTTAAATTTGAAGCTCACCCGATTGTACCAAGCAGGAAAATTCCTCTCGGTAAATAATCATCGAGTGTGATATGTTATGGGACATAACATGGTGCTATGTTATGGGATATAACATGGTGGTATGTTATGGGATATAACATGGTGGTATGTTATGGGATATAACATGGTGGTATGTTATGGGATATAACATGGTGCTATGTTATGTGATATAACATGGTGCTTTGTTATGGGATATAACATGGTGCTATGTTATGGGATATAACATGGTGCTATGTTATGGGATATAACATGGTGCTATGTTATGGGATATAACATGGTGCTATGTTATGGGATATAACATGGTGGTATGTTATGGGATATAACATGGTGGTATGTTATGGGATATAACATGGTGGTATGTTTTGGGATATAACATGGTGGTATGTTATGGGATATAACATGGTGGTATGTTATGGGATATAACATGGTGGTATGTTATGGGATATAACATGGTGGTATATTATGGGACATAACATGATGCTACGTTATGGGACATAACATGGTACCATTAGTCAAGTGGGAAATCAACGGATATCACTGGACTATTTAATAATTGTGTAAAAAGACCAAAACTCGATATGTTTGTTCTACTTTTGTCTTGTATATCTCGGCAATTGTGATTTTTTTTTCATTTTCATTTATTATCATACACACATGACCTACTGGGTATTGTATGTCAAACCGTAATAACTGACCACTACCCAGTTATAGCATGTTTGAACCTCCAACGGCGTAAAGCCCTACGAGTAGATCGTTTTGTTGTGAAAAGAGATCTTGAGGCTATCAAAAATGATATTGCAGAGGTTAATTGGTCTGTGGTCTGTGACCTAAGTTATGTAAACGAGGCTGTGGAAGTTTTTACCAAAATCTTCTCAGAGATAGTACAAAAACATAGTAAAACTTTTAAAATAATCAGATCTAAGTATAACTTGAAGCCCTGGATAACTCCAGGCCTAATACGGTGCATGCGACATCGCGACCGCTTACATCAACACTCAAAAAGAGAGCCGGAAAACCAGATTCTTCAATTAACATACAAACGTTATCAAAATTTTTTGTCACATTGTTAAGAAAAATTAAAGTGGAATTTGAAGAGAATGAATTGAAAAATAATAGTAATAACCCTAAAAAGCTCTGGCGTTCTATAAAAAATATTTGCTACCTAACTAGCCACAAAAAAGAACCAAAAGAATTACTGGTTCTAGATGGTAGTGACAATCCCCAGCAATCAATAGATCGAGCGAATCTCCATTTTTCTTCTGTTGGTCAGAGATTAGCAGATAAAATTTCCTCTAGAGGTCCGATTAGTTTGGATAGATTTAACGCGTTTTGGAAAATCTCCCTCAAAATCTTTTTTTATGGCGCCCGCAGACCACGAAGAGATAGAGAGCATGATGTTAAACCTGCAAAACGACAAAGCACCAGGTATTGATAAGTTTTCTAACTCTCTTATAAAATTTGTTAAAAATGAAATAATTATCCCACTTACACATATTTTCAACTTAAGTCTACAAAGTGGCATTTTTCCGAATAACTGGAAAATTGCATCTGTTTGCCCAATTCACAAAAGTGGATCTAAGTATTTTCTTGATAACTACAGGTCCATTTCACTTTTAAGTTCGTTTTCAAAACTGCTCGAGAAACTGGTAAACAAGCGCCTTGTTAGTTACCTTGAACCCAATGAGCTTATCTCTCCTAAACAATTCGGGTTTCGTAAAGGAATAAGTACAGAAGATGCGGTGAATCACTTAACAACTGCCGTTTCTTCTGTTTTGGACCAACAACACCGATGTATTACAGTCTTTTTAGATCTCGCAAAGGCATTCGACACAGTTTCCTTACCCAGACTTCTTATGAAGTTGGAATTCTTGGGGATTCGAGGTGTGGGTTTAGATTGGTTCAGGAGCTATCTAACAGACAGAAGACAGTGTGTAAAAATCAACCAATTAACGAGTAGCGAGCAGCCTGTCAATTTTGGAGTTCCACAGGGCAGCATACTTGGGCCGACGCTTTTCATCCTTTACACCAACGACATACACGAGTTACCGATTAGTGGCGCCGACATTCTGTGTTATGCGGACGACACTGCGATTATATTCCATGGGATTACTTGGGATGAGGTTAGTTCCTCTACTGAGCAGGGAATGGCACTAATTTCGAAATGGTTACAAGAAAATCTCCTCACATTGAACACAAAAAAAACTGTGTACATATGTTTCCACAAAACTGCATCCTCAGCACCAAAGACAACCACAAGTATTAGAATCCACGAAACCAAATGCGCACGTCACACTGGGTGTTACTGTGAATTGCTAAACCGCACTAAATCTTTAAGATACCTTGGCGTGAATATCGATGAAAATCTAAGATTTCAATCCCACATTAGTATTTTATCAGCCCGAGTCAGAAAGGTAATAAACATAATGCGAAATCTACGCAAAGTAGCAACAAAGGATACCTTAACGCAGGTGTACTATGCGCTGTGCCATTCCCTTATCTCATATTGTATAACAATCTGGGGTAGTGCAGCAAAATCACACCTGTTGCAAGTTGAAAGAGCGCAGAGATCAGTCCTAAAAGTAATGTTGCAAAAACCATTTCGATATCCAACTTTTAGCCTGTACAAAGAAGCTGGCGTGCTTAGTGTACGCCAACAATTTATTTTAAATATTACGCTCAGGGCACATAAATCGTTCTTGGCTTCCCCTGATTATGAATCTCTGACTGCCCATAGAGTTTATAGAATGCCTCTGACACCAGTAAACACTAGCTTCGCGCAAAGATTTGGGGAGTTTGTAAGTGTCTTCGTCTACAACGTAGTTACTAAGTTCTGTGACATCAAAAGCAAAAAAGTTTATGAATCTAAGCATATCATCCGAAGTTGGCTCAAAACACTAAATTATAATGAAACAGAAGCTATACTGAAAAGGGGATTTTAAATTTTAAATTTATTTAAGTTTTGTGTAAGTCTTTTGTACCTACCTAGTACCCACATATTCATTGTAATAATGTAATAATCATTCATTTAGTTTAACCTGTCAAATGTTGTCTGTCTTGAATGCGAGACTTGGTCTAATTGTTATTGTTTCCTCTGGATTTTGGTTTTCCCGATACAGGCTTGCCTAGTGGGAAACCAACGGATATTACTATATTATTTTAATAATTGTGTACAAAAATCCAAAAATCGATGTGACTGTTCTACCTTTGTCTTGTATATCTTGGTAATTTTTGTGGTAATAATTTTTTTTTCATTTTTCATTTTTTTTTCATTAGTGACGATTTACAGAAGCCAGTTGGCGGCGCCAGCGATTGAAAACGTAAAGCCTAGGATTGAGCTGAGTGGTGTATTATTAATAAATATATTCAATATTAGTGGACCACTCACACACAACACCATCTGACCCCAAACTAAGCCAAGCTTGTAATTTGGCGGTCAAATGGCTGATATATAGCTATCTGTAGTTGTAAATACATACTTATTACACATAGAAACAGCCAGACACTGTACAAATATTTGCACAGAGTGGGAATCGAACCCATGACCATCGGCTTCGCTGGTAGAGTTACTAACCACGAAGCCTAAGTCCAATAGTGGAAGAGTGTAAACTGATTATGATGATTCTATATAGCAAAATTACTGTGTGACTGATTTTGCACGATCTAATACCACCCTGCCCTTTTTTCTACCGAAAAAGCGTCATCGTTTCATGGTTGATGTTCCTAAGACACGAACGAAGATATTTGTTATAAGAACTTAAAGGCTGTGGAATACGTTGTCTGAGACTGTTTTTCCCGATACTCACAATCTTTGTGTCTTCAAATCGAGAGAGTTTCTTTGAGGTTTCTTCTAAGTAAACACGCTCCATCGTAGTCCGCATCAAAGTTTCACATCAGGCGAGATGGCGGTCAAGTATAAACCAATAAAAGTAAAAAAAAAACTTGGTACATATTGTACGCAATAAATTATCCTGATTCTGATTCCTGTTGGTTATGGTATGGGAAAGTCTCGTCTAGTCGCCTGCGCGTGCTTTACCACGGATATTTAATTCCCCGTTGGCGAGATCCGGCGGGATCGGAATAATGATGAGATTCGACGCAATTTATTTAAAACGATAGACGTATCCCCGCCGCGGAGGGGGGTACTAATGACCCGCGGCGCGGGGCCGCGGACGTGAGATCGTTACGTGTGTACAAGACGCCAGGAACTTATAACTTGCATTTTAATCACAAGCAGCACTCTGACTTAGTAGTTACATACAATGCGGAAAGCGTGTGATTGTGTGAAACATATTTTTATTTTATGTGTTTAAATGTTCTGAGAAATATGTTACTAAATACACTAGAATAGGTAGATGTCATACCCTGAGCAAATGATATTGAATATTTTTCTTACCTCATCGGATATCCAAGAGAGAGTGAGAGAGAAACAGTAGAATTTATTACTGTTTTTCGCTCTGATTTTTAAATAAGCTCATAATAAAATCATATTTTGGTTTGCTGAAAAAATAAATCTCGTAATATTTGTACTTAATTAGATACTTACATCAACGGATAGGTAATTACCTATCCATTGATGTAAGTATAAAATCTAAATAATAGCGGGTATTCGAGTAGGTACATGCATGCCATTCTTGTTTTTGTGGTTTCATTGTCAAGAGGCAAACAAATTATACAAGAAAACAAACAATCATATTGGGTGGGTGCCAAGATTTTGTAGAAGTTCAATGTATTTTCAAAAGTTGAAATTTGATTTGAGTAAAGAGTAAAACTCTGAAATTTATAAAAAAAAACTCATTTTGCTCGGGGTCGCGCCTTAAGGTAGCGGTTCGCCCGGAGACCGCGACACGAGACCGAGACGCGAGACCGCGACCGAAGACCGCGACAGATACTTGACACTATGGAATTGTATGGGCGCCAGTTCGCGCCGAGACCGCGACACATGTCGCGACACGTGTCTCGGTCTCCTGTCACGGTCTCGGCGCGAACTGGCGCCCATACAATTCCATAGTGTCAAGTGCCTGTCGCGGTCTTCGGTCGCGGTCTCGCGTCTCGGTCTCGTGTCGCGGTCTCCGGGTGAACCGCTACTTTTAAACTTTAACATTGCAAAAGGTATTGTCTTACTCTTGTGACCCATACGTAACTATGTTGATATAAACAAAGCACTATGTTTGTATAAACAGCTATTACTCAAGCAGGTGCGGGCACGCACAGACCCGTTTCCATTCCCCAAAAAGTTTTTATTGGCAAAGTTGCCTGAGGCGTCGTCGCTTGGCAAACTAAAAGATATGCGTTGATTAACTTTTTTAATCAACGCTGTTCAGAGACCGCTCACCTTCCCCCTTCAGTACATCAAAGGCCAGTGGAGGGGAGGAATAACAAGCATTGAAACTTAAAACTCAAACAGTATAATTAAGCGTTGGAGCGACGCCTGTTATGATAGTTGGATCCAAGTTGTGTAGAACTTGTGGCGGCGGTTGTTCTGAAGTTTACTTTAGTGACACGGGCACGTAGATATAGTAGGCTTAGCAGAAATATGAAAACGGTTTGCAAATTATAAACAACCAGCAGCGCCAATTGTACTTTCTCGCGATAAAAAATAGCCTGTTTTAATTCAGATTGGAATCTGTTTTCTAAATGTCCACGTAATCCGTTCAGAATGTGACTGGCCAACAAACATTTAAACTTTTGCATTGATAATGTTAAATGGCATGGACGTGTAAAAAAAGTCGGACATAGCCTCGCTAATACAAACGATCATAAATGAAGATGTATGGTTGTTTCACTATTTTTGTTCTTTGGTTTAGTTTATATTTCTCACAAAATCACGAGGCTAAATCGAATGCATGACTAATAAATAATATAATACTGGGGAAGTACCACACCTTTGCCAGTTATTCTACCGCCAAGCAGTAATGTGCAAACATTACTGTGTTCCGGTTTGAAGGGCAATGTTTCCAGAGAAATTACAGGGCTTAGAGATATAAGATCTTAGATCTCTGGGTGACGAGCGCAGTGCAGTGCTAGGTAATGATTTGGACTCTTCATGTTCCAATAGCTGCGTGTCACTGTGCTGTTATGTGTCAGGCATGTTGCTTACCATCAGGCACATGTCCGGATCGTCTCGTCACCAATTGTTAAAAAAAAAAAAAAAAAAATAGTTTTTTTATATAGTATACTAGCTGTACCCTGCCCCGCTTCGCTGTGGCACATTGTGATGCAAAAATTAGATAAAAACAATCCTTGATGCGGGTTATATATCATTCTAAAATTTCTGCTCGATCGATGGAGAACTTTTTGAGTTTTTGAAGCGTACACAAACCAACAACCATTTTTTTATATAAAGATATAGCATAACAAGACAAGCAGGACATGTGCCTGGTGGTACCTAAGCAACACACCTGGCCATAACAACACTGTGACACGCAGCTATAGGAACTTGAAAAGTCCAAATCATTGCCTATAGCTGCACTGCGCTCGTCACACATACATATAAAATGAGCCATTCCTATGCCATAATTTCTCTGGAAACATTGCCCTTTATACTGGAACACAGTGATGTTTACTCATTACTGCTTGGCGGTAGAATAACTGGCAAAGGTGTGATAGGTATATAACGTGTGTAATTCCTTCTGGTTTCAACCCGCATAACCCCGTAAATACACCCCACCTAATTAAGTTCGAAGGTAGTGAAGTTCTAATATTTTTGATATCCCATAACACAAATAGGTCTGGAAACACACACTACCTAATTGAAGTCAAACATTGAGAGATGAAAGCGGGCGGCGCCGCGGCGCAAACACAGCCTCATTAAACGTACAAACATACTGTGTAATTGTGTAAAAACAAATAACAGAGTAGCGAGTAGTGCTACGACACGTAGAAATCGTAGCTGGCGTAGCGTCAAAATCAAACTCAAAGTTCTTTATTGATAAACTAGCGGCCCCTCCCGGCTTCGCTCGGATAGTAACCAAAATATCACGTGCAGTGCCATCAACCAGGCTGATTTGTGAATCTAAACCTTCCAGGGCCCTGCAAAACCTAAGCGTATACAAAAAAAAATCATCCAAATCGGTCGAGCCGTTTAGAAGGAGTTCACTTACAACGAAAAGTGGCATTGATTTTTATATAGTTATAAAGATTAAAAAATAGGGGTTGGTGATATAAGGGTAAAAATTTTGGGTTGTATGTATTTTTAATGCCACATTATAAAAAAATAAAAACAAAAAAATTTAACAAAAATTAAAAAAATATTTTTTAGGGGTGAACAATCCTTATCACTTAGGGTGTGAAAAATAGATGATGGCCGATTCTCAGACCTACTCAATATGCTCACAAAATTTTATGAGAATCGGTCGAGCCGTTTCGGAGGAATTCGATTACGCACCCCGTGACAGAAGAATTTTACATATTAGATGTACAATTTACACGTCAATTACTATACTCGTAATTTTAAATCGCGTCATAATTTCATTTTTAACCGACTTCAAAAAAGGAGATTTCTCAATTCGACCGTATACTTTTTTATGTGTTCGCGGGTAACTTCGTCGGTTCTGAACCGATTTTGATGATTCTTTTTTTGTTAAAATTGTTATTATCACTTATCTTCGCATTATCATTCAATTTCGCATCAATTTTAATTAATACAAAAAAGAGGAAGTTATAATTCGGCAACGGGGCGATTTCCAGATGCAAATGTACTTGTCCAAAATAGTTCTAAATTTTGCCATGTGTGGCACCACTGCTTGTTTTTATGAAATTTCACTAACAAAATAAAACAGTGGCGCCACCTATGGTGAAATTGGGAACTATCTTTGACCAATCTTTTTGCATCTTTAAAACGCCTCATTATATTTGTCATGTATGTATGTTCTCCGATTTATCGAGAAACGAGACGTTGGCGTAATTGTGCTCACCAAACATTTCACTCTAACATAGCGCAACTGGATAGAAGCCAGAAACGAATAGACGATGAATAAGATGACATATAATATGATACAACCGATAAAAAGTTAAAAATGAAAAAAGAAGAAGACTTTATCAGCTGACTATTATTATCATTGTATAAATTCAGACCAATGGAAACTGTGTTGCCAGACATATTGCATGCCTCTAGAAGAAGAGGCCAGTTTGTATGGGTTGGCTATTAAAATGTTTTGTATCACCTTATCTTACCTGCAAACAGCAATAAAGATTTTTGTATTTGTATTTGAAAGTTTAAACCGATTTTGAAATCTCTTTTCATTCTCTATATACAGATTTTATCGAGATCTGTACTGTTGTTTTTGCAACATCAATAAAAAAATTAAAAATACATCGATAATACATTGATTAGCTATTAGTGGTAGGACTCTTAGCATAGTCCGCCTGGGGAAGTACCACACCTTTGCAAGTAATTCTACCGCCAAGCAGTAATGTGCAAACTTTACTGTGCTCCGGTTTGAAGGGTAATGTTTCCGGAGAAATTACAGGGCTTAGATATCTGGTCTCTGGGTGACGAACGCATTGTAGTGCTATGTAATGATTTGGTAATTTCATGTTCTAATAACTGCTTGTCTCTATGCTGTTATGTGGCAGGCATGTTGCTCACCATCAGGCACATGTCCTGCTCGTCTCGTCACTATATTTAAAAAAAAAATGAATTCATTAATAATCATATTAAAATTAGTAAAATCCTACGTGAATTTGATTGAAATATGTTTCGTTTTAATTGAATTCGTTTTTCTAAGAAAAATAGTTACCTACTTATAAAATCAATTTTATATCGCTTCTTCATCCGTATCATATTAACCTACCAGCAATCTACCTACTATTAAAATATTAACAAGGTATTAGTTTTTTTAGCAGTCAAAGAATAACAAACATACACAGTCATTTTCTTACAAACTTTTGCGTCTATAATTTTAGTAGGAAAATTAAACAGCGTAATATGTATAAATCTATTTTATTTTCATAAAAATACAAAAATATGTCATTTATGGCACTTCGGAATGTCACATTTATCGATCAAAACTATTAGTAAAAAAATAATTATTCTTTTAAATAAATTATTCTTAAAATCTTACATCTCCTTTTTTGAAGTCGGTTAAAAATAAGTTTCTTTTTAATGGAATTATTTAGAAGAACATTAAACTAATTATGATATAGAAATGTATTTGTATTCGGGCAGGAGCTTGTTCAGTAGTAGTTCTTCCGCACCCACCGCAGCCGCGGGCCTCGCTGAGACATTATCTTGACGGATGCGCTTGCGGCCGCCTTCACCACCTCTTGGATCTGAAAACGGGAAGACGTTAAAGACGGAAAAACACAGACCACCTGTGTGCGATAACAATAAAATCATCCGACTCAAAAGATAAGTTACGGCTTCTCTGTATAGTTGGGACATCCAGAACCCTGAGTTCAAATCTCATGCAGTGACAGAAACAACAGCAACTGTATTTAACAAGTTATATGCGTAATTTTATTATTAATTCATTTATTTTAAGTATCCTAGACTCATAATGCATATAACTAATGCAAAATTTTAAAAAAATCGGTGAATTAAACCAAATATTTATGAGTTCCAACAGTAGGAATAGTTACACTAGCTAAAGATATAGTTTTTGTTCTTTTTGAGCCGAAGGAGACATTTTTCAAGGACATCGCCGAAACTCAGTATCATCATCATCATCAGCCGCAAGACGTCCACTGCTGAACAAGGCCTCCCTAGATAGACCAGCGGTTTCCAGCGACCTTTGTGAGGTCATCTGTCCATCTAGTGGGAGGCCGTCCAACACTGCGTCTTGCGGTTCGTGGTCGCCACTCGAGAACCTTTCTTCCCCATCGGTTGTCAGTTCTGCGAGCGATGTGGCCTGCCCATTGCCACTTCAGCTTGCTTACTCTTTGAGCTATGTCGGCCACTTTCGTTCTTTTGCGGATATCCTCATTACGGATTCTGTCGCGCAAAGAGACTCCAAGCATAGCTCTCTCCATAGCTCGCTGTGTGACTTTGAGCTTCGTTATGAAGACCACGTCTCAGTTCCATAAGACACCACTGGCAACACGTAACTCAGTACGGTTTTGTTTAACCCTAAACGCGATACTTACACTCAACATCAAGCTCTGCGCGTTTCCGACCAGCATGTCCATTGCTTCTTTATCAGCTTCCACACCTGAAAATACATATTAATTTAAAAATAATACACGCAGAAAGTTTATATACTAAACACAGTTCCGACAGGTAGGAAGATTAGGTACTGTATAGTTGGAAATAGGCATGACGATTAACTTTTGATTTAATGTGCCATCAAAAGACTACTCATTAGGTGAAACATGGAACATGAAACATGGATGAAAGAATTACTTTGTTATCTTAAAACTTATAACTCCGAATAAAAGAAAGAAATGAAAAAAAGATGAAAAATCAGATGAAATATATAATACAACCGAATAAAAGTCAGATATGAAAAAAGATGAAGAACAAGACTTTAATCAGTTGTTTTTGTTTTCATTGTACAAACATAATGACTGCAACAAAGTATTTTGTCAAGACATATTTGTGAAATATATTTTGAAAGAAGACATATTGTATGCCTCTCGTAGAGGCCAATTTGAATGTGTTAACTTTTAAAATGTTTTACATCATAATATCTTGCCTGCAAACAGCAAAAGAGATTTTTATTTTTTTTATTTGAATTCAGCAACTCCACATACTTCGGGGTTCGAGACCTTTGTCATTTTTGTTTTCTTTTTTGACATGAATCTTGGAGTAGGAGAAGAAAAGAAAATAGTGGAGAGTCATTTCAAATCTAGACCTATTTTATTTTCTAGGTCGCCTCCTCCGGGCTCAGCGCCTCCGCCACGACTGCATTTCCGTCGTTGATGAATTAATACATCATCAAGAGATTTTTATACTTGTATTTGATTAATATATTATGTTACAGCTGGTCTAGTCGGGAGAACGGCGCCTGAGACCCCAGGTTCAAACCCACGCACACCACTGTATTTTCGAAGTCATGTGCGTAATGCCGCTAACTTAAAACAGTGAAGGAAAACATCGTCAGGAAACCGATATGTACCTATAATCTTTCGTAGTCATGTGTCATCCACCAACTCGCACTGGGCCAGCGCGGTGGATTATGGCCTTTACTCTCTCCGTGCGAGAGTAGGCTCCGAGTCCCAGCAGTGGGAACATTTAGTGGGCTGTTGATGATGATGAATATATTATGATGTAAAGTTGTTGGTAGCGTAGTTACCTTGTTGCCCGAGAGAGGACGCCTTGACGGTGGTCAACATCTTGAGCTGGCCGCTGATGGTCGGTATTCGCTCGCACGTTTGCAACAAGTTCTGAAAATACAAAAAAATCATTAGAGCTGTATTCAGCGTGGTAATGCTGCCAGCTTGTCTATGATAATACCAGTTCCCGTGACTTTTATCACGCAGAATTAAGAAATACGGTATTCCTGAAAATTTTATTTTTTCTAGAAATCTAGAATTTTGGATTGGTAATTTAGAAGTGCTGACGTATTTCTAGATTATCAATAGTCATTGTCCCGAGTTTACTCGAATATTTCTTATCATCCCCGAGCGTGACGCTAAAATTCAATTCACAGCCCACGAAAAATCTGTTTGTGGCGCGTCAAAAGAAGTTTTCCCAAAAAACATGTTTTTCCTCATCATTTTCTTCCATTCGTCATCCACAGCGACTAAACTAGGCAGGGCCATAAGTTAGTGAAATAACTCAATATGATTTAATTTCAAAAACATTTATAGTTATAGTAGTTATAATAACGCTACCGTTTTGATCCGGATGTCAGAGCACTCGTGCGCCAGTTTCTTGGCGAGCTCGGCCACCTCCTGAGACTCCACCACTATCGACTTCGAGGTCACGATCAGGGCGTCCTTCTTGTCTGAAACACATATTAATAAATAGTATGTCTATGAGTACGCATCTCTCCCACTTGTCGAGAATGGTCGTGCGTTGCTCTACTGGGACCGCTCTATAATCACGGACAGGACTATTGTCACCAATAAGCCTGATATCGTGCTGGTAGACCGGTCTCAGCATCGGGCTGCGATCATCAATATCATCGTACCTCATGACGAAAACCTCGTGAAAGCGGAGAAGGACAAGCTTAGCAAGTACCTTGACTTGGTTCACGAGGTTACCGCCATGTGGGATGTTGATTCGACGATCATAGTCCCAATTGTCGTGTTGGCAAACGGCCTTATAGCGAAAAGTCTCGACCAACATCTCAAAAGACTCTAACGACCAGATGCAGGAGGTAGTCATCCTTGACACAGCGCGCATCGTCAGGAGGTTCTTCTCTTTGCAGCCCTAACCACCGGTAGCTTGGACCCTGCCCGCTGCTGGCGGCACCCTAGTTTTAAGTTTTTATAATATTTGTATTCTTATATTTATTGTAAAAAACTTAGAAATTAAGAAAAGGATTAAATGAGTGAATAGTAAGTATGTATTAGCGGATATTTCACAAAATTAACACCATCTGACCCCAAAACGAAGCAAAGCTTGTACTATGGGAACCAGATACTATGGTTATAAAACTTATACAGTTTTAAACACTAATTACACCCGTACTTAGAAACGCCCGGGCACAGAACAAATAACCATATTCATCACACAAATATTTGCACTAGATGGGGATCGAACTCACGGCCCTCACCTTCGTAGACTGACTTACATTACTACCAACTAACCCACGACGTCAGTCAATAAAATGAAGACACTCACCAGTCTCCATGTACTCCGACAGCCTCGCCATGAGCACGGCGACGCGGCGCGCGACGGCCACGATCTCGTTGTCGCGGGACGACCACTCGCGGACAGACTCGTGCAAGTCGCGGGCCACCGACTGGAACACGACACCACACAATATATTACCCATCAGTCTAAGACCTATCTTTAATATAAGTACCATTTTCTGACAAAGAAAAACTATTTTTAAAAGTTGTTTATTTCCCAGTAAAATGTCATATTGTCAGTCTGTCACTACCTACGGAGCTGAAATGTCCACGTTTCCGGTCTTGCTAAGACGGTCCACAAGTTTCAAATCCCACAGCGAGCTAATTTCAAGAGATATCTTTGGAGTTTATTTAAGGGAACACAGAGAACCAAAATTACCGACAGAGAACGTCAGAGAACCAAGATTACCGACACATTTCAACGTATTAGTAAACTAACGTGAGAGTGGGCCGGTCATATCTGTCTCAGTACCGAAAACCGTCGGAGTAGACGTGGTTTTTCCTGGAGAGCGCGAATCGGCAAACGTAGACATTATGTGACTAGACAATAGACAGACGCGAAAGACAGCAGGCAATGGTTAGAAACTTAAGACGTAAACGGATCAGTCTGAGTGGCGAGCCATGAGTGAGGCCAATGTTCACCACTGAGCTAAGGCTGTTGATGGTGTCTAAATCCAAACATCATCAAAACAATAATAGTTCTCGAGCATAAAACTAGATGGCACTAGTGTCAAGTTAAAAGTCGCAAACGTTTTCGCAGCCGAATCCACCAAGTCATTTACCGTAAGTACGAGTATGTCAAATATGTTGGGTTTTCAGTACAGGTTTACAAGTGTTTTATTTGATTAGTGAAGTGTCGAGTGTACCCTCGATCCTTGAACAGACGCTGAATTGGTGACTATTATCTGGTAAACTTACGTATATAGGCTGGTTGGCGGTGGTGGGCTCCTTCTTGAAGATGTTCTCGCCTCCGAGAGCGGACTCCACGTCGCCCGTCGCTCGCAGGATCTGAACGAGGAACAAAACATTTCAATTTTTTTTTAATTACCCATCACAATCATCTTTACGTTTAGAAAATAATATTTGTCTGCACGTCCTTTATAGAATCTTGAACTAAGCATTTGTTCGTAATATCATGATATTTAGCAGAGTTGTTGTGCACGAGCGAAATAAGGTAAGATCTTTATTAAGAGTATCCGAGCGAAGCCGGAACGGGCCGCTAGCTACAGATAAGAAATAACCTTCTTGATCATATCAATTCGATCTTCCATCAGGAACATTCAGGTCTTTTACAGATTCAAATAAGTAGCGTGAACAAGGGTCAAAACATTTCAAATTACCCATCACATTGATAACGGTAGGAATCTTCTTGTATCATTATTTGTATTTCTCTTCTTCTTCATTTCAACTTTCTTGCATCAAGGACCTTCGAGTCTCCTAAGACTACTAGACAATAGCCACTACGTTAATAAATTACTTCAATTATGGTAGCGTAAAGATATTGGAAAAACAGTTGCAATGTACACTTATTAAGTGCACATACACTCAACTGTGCTTTGGTATTGTGAATGCAATATTTATTAAGTGCAGATGCACTCAATAGTAACGACAATAATAATATCGTAAAATAGTAGCCACAGACCCGATCGCTTTAGCGGTGTTTAGATGGCTCCAAAGGAGGTAGAGTCATCTTTGAATATATCTAAAGGACACAATAATTGTCTTTGGAACTCTAAAGGGAGTAATAAAGGCCAAGGCTTTAAAAACACACTGACTCTAAAAACGCAATGCCAGTATTACTCTGTATATAATTGACGCAACGTCGATCTTTAGTTGTCTTTAAAGGTTTGATTCCTATGTCTAGCAGTGGAGGAACACAGGCTGATTATGATGAAAGGTTGGCATTAGGGCCTTGGGTGCTCTTAAACATGTATGTAAGTAATATTACCTCCGCAGTGGTGTCCCGCCAGTCGGGCAGGCGCGAGGCGCGCGTGTCGGGCGCGGGCGTGACGGCGTGCAGCCGCTGCTTGGCCGCCACGAGTGCCTTCTGCAGCTCCGGGTCGGCCGCCACCGCGTTCGAGTGCATGCTCACGTTGATCACACGGTTCGCCAGCCTGGGACACACAGAATTACGTAAAATATGTAAACAGTGGCCATTTTGATTTTTTTAGGGTTCCGTGGCCAAATGGCAAAATACGGGACTTTTACAGATTTGTCATGTCTGTGTGTCTGTCCGTCCGTATGTCACAGCCACTTTTCTCTGAAACTATAAGATCTATACTATTGAAACTTGGTAAGTAGATATAATCTGAGAACTGCATTAAAATTTTTATGCAAAAAACAGAAAAAACCAAAAATTGTCCCATACTTAGAACTGAAACTCATCAAGTGAGTTCGGAGGAACCCGTTGATAGGTACGGTTAGTGTTTGTGCATCGTGGTATATTTGCCGGCAAACAAGTTGACCCAATGAAGTTAGCTGCGCATGGCTGCGCAGAAACGTTTTCAAAGTCTCTTTGGTGAAAGTGCACATGCGCGAACTTTCCCCTTCCACATCACTTTTGGGTCAACTTGTTTGCCGGCCACTATAGCAACCCTGCGATTTTTGATGACTAAATGAGGGTAGATCGAGATCTCCTTATTTCGCAATGAGACGATCGACAATTTCTTCAGTCTTTTCGTGACCACGACGGCTGTATCGATGCCGAAATGTCGAGGTAATTAAACAATAATTTTAGTTCGTGATTGAGCCCTGTATAATATTAATAAAATGTGTTGAAATCGCGAAAGCTTAAAAACAATACTTAGAATGGTATATATTTGAATTAGTTGTGATCTTAATCCCTAAAGTACTTACTTGGTGAGAGCCTGTGAAGTGTGCGCACATTTCTGCACGTCGCTGTTGCTTTGGGCCACTTCCTCGCGCATGCGCTGCATCGTGTCTCCTAACAAATCCAAGCAAATAGTTATAAAAAATTAAAGAAGTGGTGTTATGGGACACCAGGTTGAAACGTTTTCTTTACTTCTCAGACGTGTACGAAATGCTGCTACTTTAAAAACGGCAAAGGAAAACATCGTAAAGAAACCGACATGTACGTGGAATCTTTCGAGGTCATGTGTCATCCACTAACCAGCGTCTAGCAAGCGTGGTCTTGACTCTCTTCTTGCGAGAGACGGCCCGATCTTCCACAGTGGGAAAATTTTGTGGGCTGCTTATGCCTCAAAACTGACTAGCGGTTTACAGGAGCTTTAATTCACTATTCAAGACTTGATGACTTGAGATGGATATCTCCTCATCTCCTAATGAGACGACCCGCAATTTATTCAGTCTTCTCGTGACCACGGCGGTTGTAACGCTGCCAAAACGTCAAGGCAATCCAATAAAACAATTTGGCTCGTGGTTAAGTCCTAAATTAGTGTTTACATTATGTGTAAGTTTAAAACAACATACAGGATAATATAAATATACTAGTGACCCGCCCCGGCTTCGCACGGGTGCAATGCTGATACTAAATATAATTACCTACTAATAAAATTCCGGTCCAGCGGCAAGACGTTAGAATTTACGTAGTCACATAAGTCACAGTTTTTTGTGATGGATACTTTTTGGCGCGACGGACCCACGCAATGTGTTGATTGATGGAACGAAACGTGCTCCACACCAAAGATGGCGACAGCGGTTTGTTTGTCAATAGCATCAGAATTTAACTAAATTCACCATAATCCGAATTTTGTGGACATATGTTGTCGACTCAAAATCAATATTTTTTTATGTTTTCTTATTCATATAAGGTTTCGATCAAGTCTACCGTACACCTTGATATAATAATATAATTAATATAGATACAGGTTTGTCTTGAAGATGTCGATGGTGTTACATTACCCGCAGCTTGCACGAACTCCATGGGGTCCACGGCGCGGTCGCAGAGGTCCCTGACCTTGGACAGAGACTCCGCATACTGCGCCAGAAGAGCCTTGTAGTTGTCTATCACCACCTGATGTTGAGAACGAGTTGTAAGTAAATTTTTAAAGTGAAAGTTTTATATCATCACCTCAAACTTTTTCGTCCATCTATTACACTCCGCGAGGTATAAGCTGAGCTTTGCATTAGTGTGAGTGATCACCAATCAGGCAGGAGCTTGAAATTTTGTCCGCGAGGTATAGGCTGAGCTTTGCATTAGTGTGAGTGATCACCAATCAGGCAGGAGCGCGGCGAGACAGAATGGCGCCGCGCCTAAGGCCGGTTGTCACACCTACACTATCCATGTAGTGAGTGTACAACAAATGCAAAGCTCAGCTTATGCCTCGCGGAGTGTACATGTCGCGTGACGGTCGGCTGCGGAGTGGGGGTAAAGTGAAAGGCGCTTGACAGAGCAGCCGAGGACAATATGGCGTTACTCGTTAAGTTACTTTAAGTTAGTTAACTTAAGTCGAATATTTTTTCAAACACTTCCACTTTTACCGTGGTTTCATAAAACCACATAATATTTCGTCGTTGCAAATTTAAAATCTCCTATGTGACATTTTTCTCAAAAATGAGTTTTACAGATATTTGAAAAGCAATTTTGAATACGCATATTTAGCAAAAACTCCCATGTGAATATCTTATTATATCGACACAGCACGTATCATTTTTAAAACCTCTCAAGTGTCAGCCTACATTTAATTGTAAATCAAAATAACCTATGTGTCTGATGTACACATGAGAGTTTTTAGTAACAGTTTTATTTCATAACATTGCAAATTAAAATATCCTATGTGATCATTCTCTCACTATAACACTACAGTACTACAGTTTCGCGCCGATTTTGTGCTAGAAAGAGAATGCATTATTACTTCACGCACGAGATAAGGTGAGATAGATGCGTCAAATCTAAACATTCGTCCCTAGGTCAGGGCCACGCGTCAGTGTAGCTGCAACTGGTCGCGCGTAAACACTTTCTTAGCGTTATTACTTTAGTAATTATGTCAGAAAAATATAAAACTACTGGCCGGGGTCATCGAATGATAAATTTAGTGCTTCAATCTGAGTTTGCTGACGATAATGCCGACCGTGCTGCCTCTGTCGCCGCCGCCGCATCGGTGAAATCTCCTCCACATCTTGAGGATTCATTAATTACGCCAGATGATTTAGGATTTAATGTTGAATCGACATCTCCGATGTCGGAGACGCCGTCACTGTTGCTGTCACCAACAACTACTGCGGATATTATGCCAATCTTGTTCAGTAGTGATGACGAAGAGGAGCTGTTGATGATATCTACTCGGGCTATCGTACATTCCAATTTAGAAGGTAATAATGAGGTAGTCACTAGTGCAGCAAATGAAAATCTGAACAATATTTCCGTATCATCACAATCAGTACGTCCTGCCAAGCTACCATCTCCAGATTTGGATACCATTCTCTCATTTGGGAGCGATGATAGTGTGCAAGACCCACACTGGGTTATACCCTCAAAAAAAGAAAACGGCAGTTGTCTTTATCTGCCAGTGAAGATGAAGTCCCATTGTTGCCATTAAGAACGAGTGAGCCAAGCTCTTCAGAAAATATACTACCGACAGACGAGGAAATTGAACACCGTTTCAGGCCTAAAGAAAACGTTGTGCAATTAAATAGAAAAGCTAGGGTTTTAGGTAAGTCCTACCTGGGATTTAAGAAGAGTGATGATGGGAAATATAAACCCTGTGTTGGAAAACCAAAAAGAGAAATAAAACCTCGATGTTCTCACACAAAATTGAACACCGATTCAAAACATAAAAACTCATTCTTGTGTGCATCCATTACGGAAGAAGATCGTAAAGCTATTCATTCATATTTCTGGGACCTTAGAACATGGGCCGAAAAGAAAACGTTCGTGAGGACTGCCGCTGTTCGTAGATTAATTAGACGTCGTCGCCGCAAAGATCAGCCTTCAACGAAAAAAGGAAGTGGCCATGATATTTTTTTGAACACTTGCGATGAAAAATGCACTAAGGTTCGGGTATGTAGACTGTTTTTTTTAAATACGCTATCTTTAGGTGAAGACAGTTTTAAGCGCTGGACAAAAGAATCTGACACGGTTAATGAAGATCTTCGTTTTGATGATTCACCCACACATGACATCGAGAATACACCGAGTGCAGCACTGGTACCAAAGTATACACACGTAACACAAAAGTAAAAATTGGATAGACTTAATTCCTAAAGTACCGAGTCATTATTGCCGAGCAAGTTCCAGCAAGCTGTATGTTGAGTCGACATTTAGGTCTGAAAACACATGCATGACGTTTTCGTGGAATGGTGTAGAGAACACAGTTACCAAGCAGCAAGCAGACCGACTTTCCTAAGAGTTCTGAAACAGGAGAATTTAGCAATTCACCATCCACGCAAAGACCAGTGTGATACTTGTTGTAGTTTTAAAGCGGGTAATATTTCACAAAAGGAGTATGACGACCACATAATTAAAAAAGAATGAAGCGCGCCAAGCTAAAAAATATGCCATAGAATCGGCAAACGAAAAGGTGGTAGTAATCACAGTGGATGTGCAGAGTGTCCTACTTGCACCTAAGCTTTTGGCAAGCTCTTTATATTATAAACTTAAGTTACAATGCCATAACTTTACTGTCTATGACTGCAAGACGAGAAAAGTAACTATTTACTTTTGGCATGAAGCTGATGGGGCCGTATCCGCAAATGAGTTTACTTCTTGCTTAATCGATTATATAGCAAACTTAGCGCCAGAAACTGAACAAGTCACTGTAATTTCTGATGGGTGTGGCCATCAAAATCGAAACCGGATTTTGTCCAGTGCTTTAAGTGATCTCTCGCAAAGAATGAATCTTAGTGTTGAGCAGTTGTACTTGGAAAAAGGCCATACCATGATGGAAGTTGATAGTGTCCATTCAACAATTGAACAGTACATTAAACCCCCTATTTATGCACCGAGTGACTATGTAGCTCGAATGCAGCAAGCTCGACCAAGAAATCCTTACGATGTAAAATCAATCCACTACGACTTCTTTCTTAATTATGAAGAACTAGAATCCAACTTCAAGTCTATTAGACCAGGTAAGAAAAAAGGTGATCCAGTTGTGGTCGATATACGAGGACTGAAATACTTGCCAGATGGATCTGTTTTATGTAAATTGCGACATCCTGACGAATGGACCATCTTACCACAACGAAGAGCTAGTCGTGGAACTTTACTACCAAAGCAACTATATCAACAGCCCCTCAAAATCACAGAAAGCAAATACAAACATTTGCAAGAGTTAAAAAGTGTGATTGATAAAGATTATCATCCGTTTTATGACTCGATCTCGTTTATCCCAGGAACATAACAACAAAATATTTAATTATAATATGGTTTAGTACCTATAATGTACAAGATTTTATCACGCTGTGAAAATAGTATATTGTTTTGATTATCTGATTTAATAAACGCGAAATAATAATGATAGTACCTAGTTTCATTTCAACTATAATGTTTTAATATTCTCTAAAACCACTTATGTGACAAAAGTTGCAATTTTAAATCACCTATGTGTAGAAAAATAATTAAAATCATATAATTAGTCCATTTTACTAATGATTTTAAATTATTTATTTTCAATACATTAGAATCACTAAGTTTTTCTTGTAACCAAGGGAATAAAAATATTTTCTAAGATTTTTTTGTAGCAGGAAGTTTGTTTCGTTTTTCTCGAAAAGCTACTTTTTACACATAGGAGATTTTAAATTTGCAACGACGATTTGTTTGTAAGTTACGGCTGGTCTAGTCGGCAGAACGGCGACTGCCGATCCAGAGCCCCGGGTTCCGATCACATGCGCACCACTGTCTTTTCATATATATGTCGGCGGCACATAGTCTCGCCATCATCATTATTCTTCGCATCCTTCTGCTGTGGGCATAGCGGCGGGTAGCGTTGGATGAAAACTCGCTAACACAATCGAATTTATGAAGCACAGGTAACAAAGTTGGTTTTATAGCGAAGTACGTATCGTAGAACGCGCGATGGTTCAGCGCCGACCGCACGCGTCGAAAGCCAAGAGAGAACTGACTCAAACGATCCGTCCATTCGACAGCGCGCGCGCCACTAACTCCATCGAGCGCCACCAGGTGGCACTTGCGTTCCAGACACTACTAGATTGCAACTCTATTGAGATTCGATTGCGACTCGATTATGATTCGATTACGACATATATGTGCGTAATGCGGCTAACTTAAAAACGATGAAGGAAAGACCAGAAGGCTCATAGGCAAAGACTCTCTAGTGCGAAAAAGATTTTAAAGTCTTGAACAACGCCGTAAAATTGCTAGCTTATATTATCGGATAAACTTCGGAGAGTGTGCAACTGATCTGCATGATCTAATACCACCTTGCCCTTTTTTGTATCGGACTTTTCGTAGCTCGAAGAAGCGGCATCGTTTCATGGTTGATTTTCCAAAGACACGAACGAAGAGGTGAGTCTACTTTGGTGATAAGAACGTCTAGACTTTGGAATGCGTTGCTTGAGAGGGTCTTGCCCGATGGCTATAATCTTAGCGTCTTCAAATTTAATCGAGAGTGAATCGGTTTCTTCTTGGTAAACACGCTCCATCGTAGACCGCATCGTCACTTTACATCAGGCGGTATGGCGGTCAAGTGTAAACCTATAAACGTTTAAAAACCGTCGACTGGAAATTATGTCTTATCAAACCTGATCATCTGGCTGGTCTATCCTTTGCTGTGCTGCCTTCACCAGCATGGGGGCGAGTAGCTCAGTCTGAAATGTGAACAATTCTATTAATTATTTGGCTTAGTGGGCAGTACCTCTGCCTGTGAAACCGAGGGGCGTGGGTTCGATTCCCACCCAGTGCAAGTATTTGTGTGATGAATTCAAATCTCTGTACTGTGTCTGGGTGTTCATATGTAGAGATTTACTACGATAACATGACCCGCCCCTCCAGAATTCAAAACGTTTGAAAGTATTTGTGGAAGTATATACAACGCACCGCCACGCATGTGTGCGTACTGCTACTGCAGACGAATAATTGCAACTACATACAAACTCTTTCGTAAGGATGTGACTACACACATTGAAACAGTAATTTGGAGGGGCGGGCCATGTTATCGTAGTAAATCTCTATAATAAGTATGTTATCCATACTAATATTATAAATGCGAAAGTAACTCTGTCTGTCTGTCTGTCTGTCTGTCCGTCTTTACCGCCTAAACCAACCAACAGATTTTGATTAAATTTGATACATAGATAGAATAGATCCCGAGAAAGGACATAGGCTACTTTTTGTTCCGAAAAAAGGGTTGAAAGGGTTCAACTTCAACTTCTTGATTAATGGCTATTATTGTGGTTTAGCCTCACAACTCCGCCAATGTCACGTAGAAAGATATACCATCAAACGGTTGAAAGGGTTAAAATAAGGGATGAAAGTTTATATGGAAAACTTCGTCATTGTTGAAGAACTATGAAACTTTACGTCTAGATATTTAACACGAAACCATAAAATGTATGTTTTAGCAGTTTTGTAGTTTCGAACTGTACCTACGGGGGTGGAATTGGGGTTGAAAGTCTGGAAGTTCAATATTATTGAAGATAAAACCATGAAACTTTGAATCTAGACACTTGAAATGGAGTCGATAAACGTTTGTTCCAGCAATTTTATAATTTCTAACTATACGGGGATACTTATTTAACCGCTTGATACACTGGCCGCTTTTCGCGTTTTACAAATTTGGCGGGAAAACGGGTGTCAGGTTACATAAGTGCGGTGTTTATGTTTCGGCATATGAAGTGCCACCTTACTTTTACCCGTTTGAGCCATTTACTCTCAAGAGCGTTTCAAGACGCTTCTAGCGGTATCATTAATTTATAATTAATGTACTTAAATAAATTCAAGATGGCCGCCGCTACAAAATGGCGGATAATTTACTCGTATGTTTTATTAATCCTATCAATATGTGTATCAAATGAAAGGGCTCAACAAGCAGAATACAATATACTATAAAAAATTTAAATCCAAGATGGCGGCCGCTACAAAATGGCGGGTAACGTAAGTTTTATCAATCCCATCAACATGGGTATCAAATGAAAGGGCTCAACAAGCAGAATACAATATACTATAAAAAAATTAAATCCAAGATGGCGGCCGCTACAAAATGGCGGATAACGTAGGTTTTATCAATCCCATCAATATGGGTATCAAATGAAAGTGCTCAACCAGTAAAATACAATGTACTATATAAAATTAAAATCCAAGATGGCGGCCTCTACACAATGGCGGATAACTTAGGTTTTATCAATCCCATCAACAAGGGTATCAAATAAAAGGGCTTGACAAGAAGAATACAGTGCACTATACAACCTCAATATTTAAGATGGGCGCAGCCACTAAATGGCGTATCAGACAGAATTTTTTATAGTCGACGCGATTTCCATGGTGTCTTATCAAATGTTATGCATGATGGACGCTCGATTAAGGCAAATTAAGAACTGCGAAAATGAGTTTTTTGGAGGAGTAAACGTATTACTTTTCGGTAATCTTTTACAACTGCCTCCTATAAAATGATCAGGAACACCTGTTTTCAATTCTAATATGAAATTATACATATGAAAGTAACTCTCTCTGTCCGTTACCGTCTAACGCTTAAGCCACTTAGAGTTTGTTACAATTTGGTGCACAGATAGACTAGACTTAGGAAAGGACAACGGCGACTTTTTATCACAGAAAAAGAGTTGAAAAGAGTGGAAATGAGGAGTAAAAGTGTGCATGGAAGGATCTTTGCACTCTTTGTATGCTATTTTAACCGACTTCTAAAAAGGAGGAGGTTATCAATCCAGTTGTATTTCCAATTGTGAATCAATTTAGATGGTTATTTTTTTGGTTGGTAGATTATAGTTCAGAGGTGGTCATATAAATTATATCGAAATCAGTGCGGCGGTTTTTGAAATATGAACAACAAACTAAAATTTGCGTTCATGTAATCAGACGATATATCTACTAATATCTACTAATAGACTCTAATAAAATTTGGTGGACCGTCCCAATATGATTTTAAATTAAAGTCTGTTTTTGATAATTTTTTTGAAAACATAGTTTTTTTTTAATTTGTCGTATAAATTGTACATTTATTAATAAATATATTAATAAATATAAAACTTTGACTTAGACCGATTTTGATTAGGAAACGTGAATTTGTATGGTAGTAGACATACGAGTAGGTACTGCCTCAATTACTTTAATAAATATGTGGCGCGGACGAAGTCGCGGGTAAAAGCTAGTATGCTATGTATAACAAGTATATTTAAGTATTATATCATCTATCTGGCCGCCATATTACAAGCATATTACTAGTTTGGGGTCAGATGGTATTGTGTGTGAATTGTTCAACAACATTTTTTATTTATGTACTTATTTCATCCTATGATATACATGTCATTGTTTGTATGTTTATCGCTTAACCACGTCATGACGTGTCAATGGATCGGTCTGAAATATGGAACAAAATTAGGTTATAGTCGACAAGACCACATAGGCTACTTTTTATACCAAAAAAATTGGTTGCCTGTAAAGTCGGTATACGGGCGAAAGTTTTACGTGACAACGACTTTGAGTGGTAAAATAATTTTATGGAAGGGACGCGTGCCTTTCACTTTTTATGTCTGTCTCTCTCGCTCTTAGGCGGGCTAACCATGCCCGAGTGGAAGGGACGCGTGCCTCTCACTCGCTCTCGTTGTGAGCGCATAACGTGAGCGGAGCGTAACGCAGTTTCTTGAAGTGTCACCCGGCAAACCAATTTATAAGACGTTGTCACGTCAAAAATACACATAAGACATAAGATATGATACATATACACTCAGACACAGAATAAACATCTGTATTCATCACACAAGCGTTTTCCCTGAGTGAGAATCGAACCCACGACCAGTCAACAGTCACGAAGCCAGTAGACGAATTATATTTAGTTAAGGTTTCTTTTATGACGATGATTGAAGACTTTGATGATAATGACTTGACAACAATTACATCAGATCTGATGATGAAGACCACTAAAGACGATACCATCTAATGACGTCTAATCTCATGAGGTTTACGTCTGATCAATCTCCAAGCTATATTAGGCACAGGTGGTGATAATGAAGATGATGGTGAAGCAGATGACAATGATGATACTGATGGTAGTAAACAAAATGATGATAGTGATAATGGTGAAGAATATGATGACAATTATGATGACGAAGGTGGTAATGATAACGATGATGGCTAAGAAGGTGATGATAATAACAATGGTAAAAAATATGACAATACTGATTGAGTACAAGGTGATAATAATAATGATGGCGAAGAAGGTGATAATAATGATGGTGAAGAAGGTGATGACGGTGAGACAGGTGATAATAGTGAAGAAGAAAATGATGATAGTGAAGAAGAAGATAATGATAATAGCGGTAATGATGTAGCAACCTGTTCGCTGCTGCGCGTGAGTTCGACCCCGACGCTCTGCTGCTGGCTGGCGTTGGCCACGAACCGCGCGGTCTTGGTGACGCGGCCCAGCTGAGCCAGCAACGATGCGATCTTGCGCTCCAAGATAAACTTGCGTTTTGATTCGTCTGGACAACACAATACATAATTTAGTTTTCTCCGACAAAAACCTAAAACCAAATTCAATTGTTTAAAATTACACAATGACTTTTTTTAATATTCTTGTCCATTGATAACATTTACTATATTCAATTTACATGTAATAGGTAGTTTTTATTTTTAAGTATTCAAATTATTGAATAGTTTTGATGGTTATTTCTTATTTTAGTTGTCATATCTGCCGTGCAATCTTCATTCAGCACACATTTTTTAAGTGAGACTTAATTTTGGCGCACCACATAGATTAATCGTAGGCTGTGAATTGAGCTCAAGCGTTACGCTCGTGAATGAAAGAAATCTTTGGAACTTGGGATGACGGCGTGGTTACCATTACATTTACACGGCCATCTAATGTAGATGGACACGGTTAGAAGACATATTTAAGGGAGAATTCTTTGAACATTTATTCCAGACTAGCAGTGCCTTCCAGCTTCACCCGCGTAATTTCCAAAGTGTGCTATCAAATTTTGAGTTTTAAGTTTTTCACTATTATTGATATAGTTCCTATGACTGTATTTTTTTTGTTAATATTTCAAAATAAGCAACAGCTGACCTGTTTCGACGCCCGTCAGCAAGTCGAGGTCCTCGAGCGGAGCCTCCGCCTCGATGAAGTCTTCCACGACGCGCGTCACCACGCCGCGCTGGATGCACTTGCGCAGCTCCTTGAGGCGGTCCATGAGGAGGCTAAAACAAACAAAACTTTATGTAAAGAAAACTAACATTAAAATTAAAATGGAGCAAATTAAGAAATTTTAAATAAAAGAAGACAAACAAAATAAATATAAGTTATCTCAAACTAACATTAAAAAATCTGGAACATAAGACGAAACGTTAAATAAAAGAAGACGAGATAAGGATTCAATCGGAAAACGTATTAACTGTACAGCATACTCACATAATTATTTTTATTATAAACTAGCTGTACCCTGCCACGCTTCGCTGTGGCACATTGTGATGCAAAAATTTGATAAAAACAATCTTTGATGCGGATTGTATATCATTCTAAAATTTTCTGCTTGATTGGTGCAGAATTTTTTGAGTTTTTGAAGCGTACACAAACCAACATAACATTTTTGTAAATAAAAAAGATATTGGTGGACAACTCACAAACACCACTTGACCCCAAACTAAGCAAATCTTGTAATATGGCGACCAAATGGTTGATATACTACTTATATAGTTGTAAATACATACTTATTATACAAAGAAACACCCAGACACAGTTGAATTCATCATACAAAATATTTGCTCTGGCTGGCAATCGAACCTACGACCCACGGCTTCGGAGGCAGAGTTACTACCCATTAAGCCACGAAGCCAGTCAACATACATACGCCTGATAAGCAACATGCTTGCCCATAACAGTATGGTAAGCCCTTTTTTTTGTGGGGGAAATGCATTGACGCACCGTCCACCGTGTGGGACACGGCAGGTGTGTCGGGCTCGACACCACTACTAAAAGTTAAGTGGTGCCCCTACCGACTAAAACCCCTACAGGTTTCTCCAGCATGGCAGTGAGTCAAGTCGCGGGGTCACTCTTCGCACTCCCTTCGACGACTCTGACCCAACGCCGGTACCCTTGCGGGCCCGCCTCGCGGGGGGATGGGGCTCCCGCATTTGGCTCCAGTGACGCACCAGAAACCATCGGCGCGTCACTGCCTCGGGAGGGCCTATCCCTAGGTGGGGGGCCGGGCGGCAGTATGGTAAGCCCTGGGCCAGCGTGGTGTATTATGGCCTTGACTCTTTCCTTGTGAGAGCAGACCTAGGGTCCCAGTGGGAGCATTTAATGGGCTACTTTGTTTTATGCATGAATCTGTGTCAACTCTGTTTTCATAGCATATGACTGACCTTTTTTTTTCATAGCATAATTATGACTGACCTGTTTTCATAGCATATGACTGACCTGTTTTCATAGCATATGACTGACCTGTTTTCATAGCATATGACTGACCTGTTTTCATAGCATATGACTGACCTGTTTTCATAGCATATGACTAACCTGTTTTCATAGCATATGACTGACCTGTTTTCATAGCATATGACTGACCTGTTTTCATAGCATATGACTGACCTGTTTTCATAGCATATGGCTGACCTGTTTTCATAGCATATGGCTGACCTGTTTTTCATAGCATATGACTGACCTGTTTTCATAGCATATGACTGACCTGTTTTCATAGCATATGACTGACCTGTTTTCATAGCATATGACTGACCTTTTTTTCATAGCATATGACTGACTGTTTTCATAGCATATGACTGACCTGTTTTTCTCATGATTATATTTCTTGCTGCACTCCGACAGTAGTTCCTCCGTCTCGGCGATCACGTTTCGGACTTCCTCGCGCTCGCTGCCCTTCAGTTCTTCCGACATCTGAACA
>CM029793.1:12816332-12887349 GCA_017562165.1 Ectropis grisescens | reverse complement strand
ATAACAAGAACCTACTAAGGTGGGAAGTTGTTGTCTTATGCCCACATCGTGGAGATTACCGAGTCTCACATCTGACTTTGCACGAAGTTTCGAAAACATATGAACTCAATGATTTGGCAACATCCAAAGAAATGTAAAAAGAGGTGTTATCATGAGACATCAGGTTTTAAATTAGCCACAGATTGTCGATCCATTTCCAGAAATTAGATAGATAACGGTAATCAACAATCACTGGCAATTTCAAAAACTCGTTATGTTCAAATGGGGAATCACCAAAAAATACTTTTCGATAGCATATCAATTTCGGTCTCGATTTTGTTCGGTCTACGTTCTGAGCAAAATGGCGACAGCTATGATGAAACGTTCCAACTACTACGCTACGCAAAAAATAATTATTATGGATGAATATCGATCAGAAAGAACCTAAAGATACAGTCTTCATCATCATTGTTCCCCACTCTTTTTATTTCTCGTATTCTTATCCAAGACACATGTAATAAAAAATAATTCAAACGACGAAGGTCACGGACCCTGAAGTCCACTGAATGGCTAGTTAAAAAAGTCATCATCATTATAGGCAGCTTACACAGCCTTACACTGGATACCATAGGTATATCCTCTCTCTATCAGAAATTTATTCCTAAGTAACTTGTGCTTATTTGATGTGAAGATCTGGCCATATAGTTCTGTAAAATCTGTCGTCCAGTCATCCTTGTACTGGTTTTGCTGAACTGTGTCTTTAGCATACCATAAACAGCTCACTAAATATTCCCACTGCTGGGACTCGGGGCCTTCTCTCACAAGCTAAGAGTCAAGGCCATAATACACCACACTGGCCCAGTGCGGGTTGGTAGATGACACATGACTTCGAAAGATTCTAAGTACAAGTCGGTTTCCTCACGATGTTTTCCTTCACCGTTTTAAGTTAGTGGCATTACGGACATGACTTCAAAAAGACAGTGGTGCGTATGGGGTTTGAACCTGGGGTCTCCGGATCGGCAGGCACCATTCTCACGACTAGACCAGCCGTAATTAGCTGGCCCAATGCGGGTTGGTAATCAGCCTACCAATTCTGAACCCTGTCGGATTGATCCGACACGGAATCTCATCTCTTTGTCTTTATCTTATCTGTTTAGAATGACAGAGACATAAATTGTCATTCCGAATTTAAGTCGTTAGGATTGCGTTTGTAATCACCACCCCAGGAGCTGAAATCCCCAAGTTTAGACATTCTACGCGAAACTGAGGTCAATCGCGATCCATTAACAATGCTTCACAATAGTGATATACTCGATCGGGTCACTCAATAGACAATGGCAGACAGTGTAAATAAAGATATTGTACCAGTTGTTTGCATGCCACAGTTTGTTGTCTATTACTATTATGTCTGGTGATAGGAATTTAATAATGGGTGATACTATTTGGCGTAGGTCGAGCTGGTTGGCTTGAATGAAATTGAAACAGCGAAGCGATCACAAAATTTTCACTGGCCTTGTGGCTTAGTTGGTATTTAGTCTGCCTGCTAAGCCGCAGTGGGTTCACAGTACAAACATTTATGTGATGAATACAAGTATTTATTCTAAGTGTGTGTGTTTCTATTATTAGGAACATAGTTTATTTTAAATTAAGAATACCATTAGTACATAAATAAAACAGCTATGATCAGTCTACAGCATTATATTCCGGAATCAGTCCTTCATACCAACTTATTCATGGCTGCCTCGTGCAGATCAAGTAGTAGTACATTTTGTAACGGAAGAAGCGGCACACGCTCCTCAACGATGGCGATGTAAAATCAGGTGACGTCTCCTGATTGAGATCAGTCGCAACGTGAACGAAAAATGGAGCGCATGTGTGCTAATAATTCCACGAAATTAGATTTGAGCTATTACAATGCCATTTTGTGTGTGTACAAGGTGCACAAATAGTACCAAGACCAAGAAAAAATTTCGTGGCATCACTTTTCATACGCAATTACACAAAATCTTTAATTATTTCATTTAAAATAATATTTTCTGTTGTAAACAATTCGGCATTTGTAAAAAGGGGCTGATATACATGACGTGAAAGAGTGGGACACGACCAGCGATATGTTGACTGCAGTGATAACGGCCAATGTTTAGGTCACGGGCAACGGCTATTCCTTCTCTTTCACGCCAGTGTCTTCGTATGTCTTTCTATTCTTTTAGAAAAAATATTTAAACAAACGTGTAACTGTGGTATGTACCTATAGCTATCTCATTTCCATCAACTGCCAATTTGCTATGATGTCTTTGTCATTCATTACAACGTATCTCACGATGGAAGTATAGTTGTGTGCACGTTGTGTATTTGTGTGAAATTTTCGCCACATTATGTTGATTTCATATTAGAACGTACCTCATCTTCCTTTCCTTAATTATATCGATGACATTAATTAACAAAAACGCTTTAAAGTACCTTAAATTCAGTAACAGTTATACAATTATCACTTTTTACTTACCTAGATATTTACTTATTACCGGTTAAGAGTGCTTTTAATTTAAACTTTTCACTTAGACTTGCCGCCGTGCATGATTTTTTATATCCATGTTCTGACGAGGCAAACGAGAGCTTCTTTGTTTCCCGCCAAAACTATCGCAGTCCACAGACTACAAACAAATCATATGTACCCGGAATTTTAGGGTTGCCATAGAGTGCATTTCGGTATTCTCACTATTCTTTCAATATCAACTTCTATAAATTACTAATATTGCTAGCACTGTGTATATTAGATATGGATTTATATCCAAGTGTTGTATCAGCTATACACAGTACAGACTTTGCTTAGTTTGAGGCTAGATGGTGTTGTGTGACAAATATCAACCAAAGTGTGTTTTAAAATAATGTAACTAAAATGTAATTAAAGAGGATAAATTACAAATATTACTCTAGAGTAATTTTTTTATTCTTAATGGTTGCGGTTTCTTTCAGAGAAGCACGCTCCATCGTAGACCGCATCGCCGTTTAACACCAGGCGATCAAGTATAAACTAATAATAGTAAAAAAAATAACAGTATGATTTTTAGACTGGGCTCGAAAATAAATGTTCATAATTCATTTTTTTTTCGAGAAAACAAAATCCGAAATCAATTTAAAATTAAACTCAACTAATTTCATAAGACGCTATTGACTACGTCATTCAGAAAAATCAAAGCAAGTTTCAATTGTTTGTTGATATTTCGAAAAGCACCTCACCGATTATGATAAAATGTAAAATATGAGACCACCTCTGAAGTATTTTCTGCCAAACAAAAAAATAATCATCAAATCTGATCGACAATTACCGGAGCTATCGGGTGACATGCATGCAATAAAACCATCGAGCAACTCGATCTTCCGCGCAAGAACGGAAGGGCCTCAGCTAAAAAAAATATTCAAATCTTTCTATCATTTCTTGCGGGAGGCGGCCCCGCCCTCAGCCACAGTATATTATCAAACTCCATGGTCCACGCGGACTTGTACTTTAACAGAGGGGAAACGCTGTATATACCTACTCCCTTCCGTGTTGCTCGTTGAATAAAACAGACGAACGTTATGAGAACTTCCTCCTTTTTTTTGAAGTCGGCTAAAATCTTCTATAATGCAAAGTTCGATCGTTACGTTTATTTCCTTTGACACTACCGCTTGGCACTACTGGTAGTGTGACGGGAAATTTTATTTTTTCCCTTGGCACTACTGCTCTTATTGGCTGATTAAATGCATACTGTAAAATTTCCCGTGGATTACCTTATTACCCATGGCATTACTAAACTTTTCAAAAAATAAAAGGCCTGTTCATACATAGAAAGATTGTTAGGAAACAAAACTAAACTGAAAGAAATAGTACATGTTTTTAAAATTTAATCTGGGGGCACGGTAGTGACCCCGCCAATTTAAAAATTTATTCATAACAAAAGTATTGGTTTTGTGGCATAAAAAATAATTGTTGTGGCATAAACGCGTTTCAAAGTTTGAAAATGTACGGCTGCTTATCATAATGTATTTTACTTATACCCAAATTTAATATTCCTTTTCTTCATGTTCAGCAAGTTTGGTGAGTGCACCTATGGTAAATTAAGTTTAATTGGTTGTTTTATAAGAATCGAAAACCTCTAATACGAAGTTTAAAAAAAAAACACACGAAAAAAATAACAACACTGACACCAAAATAAGCTATTATCTACGCAAACAGCGACGTTATTTTTAGACTTATGTCACCGTTTTATTTACAATGACTGTTCCGATACTTGGTAATGATAAAAAAATAATTACATTAACATTGTTTGCGACGCGTTTGCAACATTGTAGATAAGGATAATTGTGAGTGTAAATAATTAGTGTTATTCCTGTTTTTACTGGATTTCATAACATTTTTTTTTTAATAAAGAGTTACTATTATATAATTAGAGTTAGCTATTGGAACATGAAGAGGCCAAACATATCGATTCATATCTATCTATACTAGGCGCGGTCCGAATCACACGGGGATCACAGGGGGATATGACCCCCAAATCGAAAACGTTAAATTAAAAATTAAAATATCTAACAGTGCGTACATATACTATTTCTAACGCGGGAAAACAACTAGAACGACAACTATGCGGGTAAAATCGTGGAGCGCTACTAGTGAAGTAACTAGTGTTATATACACATGTATTCGGTGGTTTTAGCCGTCGATATGAAAATGCAAAGACCATATAGAACAAAAGCAAGTAAACCCCACAACTTCTTGATCCATACTATCTAAATTGGATAAATGCATAATGTATGAATTAATCATTTGAACGGAATATCGGAAAATAAAATATTACTTACTTTTAGGTTATAAATCCGTACAAATAGGAACTAATAAGTTTACAAACCATCGGTAAATGAAACATTTTTAACAAAATTATAAATTATGTTCAATAAATGTGTTACTGAAAATTATTAATTAATTTACAAAATTAAACATAATTTTTATAGTATGAAAACTAACGTGGTTATTACACATTTTACATAAATACACGGGTAACTCACGTTTAATTACAAGTACGTGCTAAACGAGCTGCGAACCCGCGCGCGCACTCTCCCTTGAAAAAGATCGCCGGACGCGATCGAAACTTGAGTCGGACTGGACTGACTACATTATACGTGAGTTACCTGTGTATTTACATAATTTTTATATTATCTGAAAATGATAAAATTAACGATATTCAGTATAAAAGGTAATTAATGTCATAAAATTTAAATTACCAACAAAATGTACACTTTAAAACGTCTCAAGTAGGGATACATTTTCACTAAGGACAAACTATTCACGTGTGTATCGTTAATTTCCAATTAAAAAAAACAAATGCACGAATTTTTCGATAGCTTTCTGGGAACACAAACAATGGATATTATTTTGTGCAGCTAAAATTAGATATTAGATCATAAATTATGGGAATCGACCAAACGAGGTAAAATACGATTAATTTTACAAGTAATTATGGGAACGATTAAAACATCCTCAAAGGGGAATTACTTTATTTTGCAAGTCACAATTTTCGCAATGGTATGACGGCATGGGTGGAAGTTTGATGGCCGTATTCTCTGAAGCTTGGAATTTACGGCTGGTCTATTCGCAGCCGATCGGCCCTTAACCGAACTAAATTGGCTTTGGCTTTGCTATTTCTATCATTTCAAGCGAAAAGAAAAGAGACCGCAATCTCAAAGCAAAGACAGTTTTAGTTAGGCCCTTCGGAGATCCCGGATTAAAATCCTACGCGCACCACTCTCTTTTCGAAGTCACGTGAGTAATGCTGCTAACTTAAAATGGCGAAGGAGTTTACTTCACCATCGTGAGGGAACCGACATGTATATAGAATGTTTCATGTGTTTTCCACCATCCCGCACTGGGCCAGCGTGGGGGATCATGGCCTTAACTCTCTCTTTACAAAAGAAAGCTCCGAGTTCCAGTAGTTGGAATATTTGTTTAACCATTAAAAGTTTACACTTGACCGCCATCTTTCCTCATGTTAAGCGACGATGTGATCTACAATGGAGCTTAACCTATAAATAAGCGGTTCACTCACAATTTGAAGGAGCTAATATTTAATTAAGACTTAACCACCGGGATAAACGGGCAACAACCTAGGCGCTTATCACAAAAATTCGAATTCGAAAATTTCGAAATTCGAAAAATTAAACCTCTTCCAGTCTTGGAACATCAGCCATGCAGCATTGTTACTTTGATTGAGCTCCTTATGCTTTCCATTTAAAAAGATCATACCTATACCTGTTATACGAAAACAGTCTAGCCTATTTTACCGTTCTCTAGATTTCCAGATCAATTCTTAATCTTCCTCCTGGCTGATTAGCCGATCCATCTCAAAGGTCCATCTTTTAGGTCAGCGTCCATCACCTACAACAACGCCCTCACTTGCCATCAGGCCAGTTTGCGATCTCTATCTACGTGTTTTAGAAAAAACCCAAAAACAACAAACAATTCTTTTTAAAAAATGCGCATATTTTTTGCCAATTATCTGATTATATAAAATCAAGAATTTATGCATGAGAACTATTATTACATTTTTTGTCTGGGAATAATAACATTTTGATAACAATATTTCTGACACGTGTATAAAGATAAGATGTTTTAAATGTAATTACTTAATATATCTTTTTTATTTTCCTGCTTCGTATCTACCTTGGTTATTGTGTAATGATTCCCAGCGATAACATCGGCACCTGCTTATAGATATAGTATAAGGACTATTTTATAGATATCTGCGTATCTATAAGATAGTACTACTTCTATCTTTTTACCAAAGTTTTACAAAAAAATTAGGAATCTAATCACAAAATCTGTTATCTGTCTGTTCATAAGCTGCATAATAAATATTTCCACTGCTGGGACTCGGGGCTTTGTCTCGCAAGAAGAGAGTCAATCCAGTTGTTTCTACCAGTGTGCAAAGCAATACACTTCCCTTAAAAAAAAGTCTATATAGTCTATTTCTTTAAAACAACATAAAAACATTATAAAAACCTAAACATAGATAGCCATCAGTAGCGGGGCAGGAACCTCCTGACGATGCGCGCTGTGTCGAGGATGACTGCCGCGTGCATCTGTCTCTTGATCCAACCGCCTAGCGAAAGTCTCTTGAGATATTGGTCGAGTTAAAGTATATTATCATTCATCATCATTATTAATCACAGGGTTGACACATTTACGTTTCATGTTTCAAATAGAAACATACCTAACTTGAACTTACCTTGACTTGACTTTTTCAATACTTCACCCATATATTTCAAGAGGTAGAAAGGAAATAATAAAATGATTTATTTGCGAGCGCGATGCGACACTTCCGATCGAATTGAATTATGTAACATTCACTTGTTTTGTTCACTTCAAGTCAAGTAAAAGCGTCTATACACGAGTCCTAAAATCAGAGGAAATGACGTAAAACTAGCGGGGAGGACCCTACATCGCGCCATAAATCCAATCATATGGTGCGATGTGGGTGAAACTTCCCACTACTTTTACGTCATTTCCTCTGATTTTAGACCTCGTGTATAGACGCTTTACTGACTTGAAGTGAACAAAACAAGTGAATGTTACATAATTCAATTCGAACGGAAGTGTCGCACGTGCACTCGTAAATAAATCATTTTATTATTTCCTTGCTACCTCTTGAAATATATGGGTAAAGTATTGCATAATGCTTTTCTCAAATCCAAACTATTATATATATTTTTTTAAATAAAGAGTGACGAGACGAGAAGGATATGTGCCTGATGGTAAGCAACATGCCTGCCACATAACAGCACAGTGGCATGCAACTATTGGAACATGAAGAGTCCATATATAAAAAGCTGAAGAGTTTGTTCGTTTGTCTTTATACGAGCTTTTTTTTTCAAGTCTTAAAAACTACCGATTGCTGTAGAGAGCAAAAGAATATTAATTCGCACAATGGCCTCAATGGTTGCGTAAATTCCTTTTCATTGATAACTTTGATTCTCCATTCATTGGTATGCATTGTTTCAGAAACAGTAGTTGTTTGGTAATTAGAAAAAGTCGTAAACTTTTATTTTCCACATTGTGTGATGGAATTAGGTGCAACAGAACAGTAATAGTTGGGAAATTTCCAAGCACTAATAATGTTACGAGAAATGTTCTTTTTTTTACTTTTATAGGTTTACAGTTGACCGCCATCTCGCCTGATGTTAAGCGACGATGCGGTCTACAATGGAGCGTGTTTACCTAGAAAAAACCGATTCACTCTCGATTTGAAGACACAAAGATTGTAACCATCAAAGGGAAAATCCACTCAGTCAACGTATTCCACAGCCTAGACGTTCTTATCACAAAAGTAGTGTCAAATCTCTTCGTTCGTGTCTTTGGAACATCAACCATAAAACGATGTCGCTTTTTCGAGCTACTAGCATTACGATAGAAAAAAGGGCAAGGTGGTATTAGACCACGCTTTGCTGTGGCACATTAAAATGCAAAAAATAGATAAAAACAATCCTTGATGCGGATTATATATCATTGTAAAATTTCAGCTCGATTGGTGCAGAACTTTTTGAGTTTTTGAAGCGTACACAAACCAACATAACGGTTTTATATATAGAGATGTCATGCGGAAAAATGTTTATTAAAAATGTCTTTTAAATAACCCAAATACAATGGGTTAAACAGTACGTTATACGAGATTAGCGTGTTCAAACAAAAAAAAATCTGTTTTATGATAATAAATGGAGCGCGTTTACGAAGAAAACTTCTATCGGACTTCTCGTTCCACAAAAGGGCGACATCGTTTCATGGTTGCTGTTCCAAAACGAAGAGATTTGACTCCACGTTTGTGATAAGAACGTCCAGGTTGTGGAATGCGTTGCCTGAGTGGGTTTTCCCTGATGGTTACCATCTTGGTGTCTTCAAATCGAGAGTGAATCGGTTTTTTCTAGGTAAGTACGCTCCATCGTAGATCTCATCATCGCTTAACATCAGGCGAGATGGTGGTCAAGTGCGAACCTATTATAGTTAAAAAAACCCTGAATCATACAGAAATCAAAGAACTTTAAACTTTAAGTACTTATTTACAACTGAGGTGTGGTCCCGTTCCCATATAAGTATATATAACAGGAAATATACGTAATTGTATGAATGTATCATAAACTTATATAAAACCGCAAAATACTAGCAGTGACCTTTGTGTAACGACTTGTTTATGCACGATAGTTGACACGTAACTGTTTTTTTTTAATTATCTTTAAGTTAACGTTTTATTTTGACGGAAACATCTACAGTACGAAACTTACACCTAGAATCTCTATGTATAAAAATGTTATGTTGGTTTGTGTACGCTTCAAAAACTCAAAAAGTTCTGCACCGATCGAGCTGAAATTTTAGGATGATATATAATCTGCATCAAGGTTTGTTTTTATCAATTTTTTACATCACAATGTGCCACAGCGAAGCGTGGCAGGGTACAGCTAGTATATTATAAAATTTGTCAGTAGGTATCTGATACTTTAACCTATTTTGATGGGTTTTAATTGCTTTGCAAGCCGATTATTATTGACTGTTGCGTTTTATTTCGACGTCTTGTTTGTTTTTTAGCTGTTTCATCTGCCTGATGGTAATTAACATGCGCGCTCATTACAGCATAGTGACACGCAGCTATTCAAACATGAAGAATCAAAATCACTATCTAGAACTGCACTGCACTCGTCACCCAGAGATACGAGTATACGATGTTTTATCTCTATGCTTAGTAATTTAAGTGAAAACATTGCCCTTTAAACCGTAACACAGTGATGTTTCCACATTACTTTGCCGCAGAATAAACATGTATCTACAAACATTTTATGTTATAGGTAGACTACATGATTCGTTTTTTATATTTTCACTAGCAATCACTACACATGCGTTATTTCGGTTTATGTAAATTTCTTCAATTAAAAAAAAATGCGCGCAACTTTTGTGCTATTTTAAACTATAAACTATCTGTGTTCCGAATTTCAACCCGATCTATACAGCCGTTATGATGTGAATCAATAACAAACATCATATGTGCAAACATTACTGCGTTCCGGTTTGAAGGGCAATGTTTCCAGAAAAATTACAGGGCTTAGAGATATTTATAATATCTAAGATCTCTAGGCGACGAGCTCAGTGCAGTGCTAGGTAATGATTTGGACTTTTCATGTTCCAATAGCTGCGTATCACTGTGATGCTATGTGGCAGGCACGTTGTTTACCATCAGGCACATGTCTTGCACTTCTCGAAACTCAATATTTAAAAAAAGCAATAACAAATCGCATTTCAAATATTAATGGGATGTCACACACACTAGTGTTAGTTAATTTCCTATTTTTTCAAATTTTTTGTATACACATTCTTTTAAACATGAAAAAAAAACAATAAACTTAGCAAATACAAAAATTTATTTAGAGTACAGACTGCTTATTCCATTTTAAATCTCGCAATCTTTTAATGTGTGTTTAATCTGACATATATATGTATGTATATGTAGGTAGTTGTTTCATATTGACCAAAAAATCATTAGTAAAAATCTATTTCAGACTAACGCAAAAGTACTTGGAATAAAAATCCAGAAAAAAAATTGAAAAATAAAATTCCACCTTACAAAACTTTACTTACGTATAAGTACTTACTTTTTGACTCCTTTATTTCGTACGTCAAAAACTCATCAATTTCAACACCAACTCGATAGAATCTAAAAACATGACAGGCATTTTTTAAAGCATTTTATATCAAGTATTACTCATTGACAATATGTATAAAACAAAAGAAAAACCAATGTTGCATACTGGCGTATTAATTTTTCAAAGCACCAGTTTTATTATTTATCAGTTGCTACCTCCATGACCTCTATGACGGATCACAGATTTTTCCATTATCTGAAATACCCTAACAGCAAAACCAATGACTCACATCTAGAGTTTGTTCACTCTCACAGAATAGACAATAGCTACTCTATTTTGACCCCTTTATTTCGTACGTCATAAAACTCAAATATTTCAACACCAACTCCATGGAATCTATAAACTTTACAGGCATTTTTTCAAGTATTTTATATGAAGCTAAGCTAGATGACTCATTGACAAAACGTAAAAAACAAAAGAAAAACCAATGTTGCATACTGTCATCGTATTCTTTTTTCAAATCACCATTTTTATTATTTATCAGTCGCAACCTCCATGACCTCTATGACGGATCACAGATTTTTCCATTATCTGAAATGCACTAACTGCAAAACCAATGACTCACATTTAGAGTTTGTTCACTCTCACAGAATAGACAATAGTTGCTACGCGCTACGCCGTAGGAGAGGCTACGACCCTTCGTAGGGCATATTTCGGAACGACGCAAAAAAATGCTTGCGTCATTTTTTTAAATAAAGTTTTTGTATTTATTATTTATTAAGTTATTAAATTAATTAATTTAAAAATAAACGTTACTAAAGATATTTTTACGAAATTCATATTAATCAACAAAAATTGTAAAAATATACACACTCAAAAATGGCATAATACGTTGCATTAACAATTACATGACAATGTATTCAGCCGGTTTCAAAGTATTACTTTATTGCAGAAATGATAACTAAACCTGAAACTGAAATTTCTGTTGCGAAAAAAAGTTGCAATATGCAAAAAAGTAGTGCATTTACAAATCCCAACACTAAAATGTAGCGCAACAATTACAAACTAAGCCATCTGAAATGGATTAGCGGTTTGCCAAACATCGGTCACAAATTGGGCATAAAATCGAAAACTCTTGTAAAATATCCAATTTGTTTCAGCAGTTGCCCAAATACTTCTTATCTATCGATTTCTCGCTACAAAAATCCGCGACACATGACTCAATAGCAAATTAACTACAAAATCGGACACTACATTGAGTCAATCGCCGACTAAATGATTACACACAGTGATAGGTTACGTAAATCGCACACTAACGCACCCGCGCACACATTCGTAGTCACTCACACCAGCGCAGATTGTCGATGTGTGAGTATTGCAGGCTCAGACCGCGCCGACCCCACTACAATTCTCAGTCGCACTCTGGACGCAGCTACGAACAGACGTTTCCTAAGCCACTCGGAGTACGCTAAGCATTGGATATTTCGTCATAATATTGTGAAGTGACTATTGACAACAAATTTTCTGGACGTGAAAAGTGGGAGTGTATTGAATTTACTGAGAACTTTTTGTGAACTGAACTTGTTATTGTGATTTTTTGTTGAATATTGGATTTTATTTTACACCATTTGGATAATTCCGAAAAGGTGTCCGTCAACGCCGCAAATATTTTGTAAGTATCAATTTGTTGTTATTTTGTTAGCATTTTTTCGTATTATTTTCCTATTTTTTTGTGTTTTTAGTTTATGCAGATTTTTTTAATTAGTGCTTTTCAAGTTTTGTAGTTAGAAAATAATTGTTTTCATGTTTACATGTTTCTTTTTAAATGTTGGTTTTATTAAATAACACATTTATTCACAAATCCTTTTGATCATTACAAAATATTTTTACTGAAATTGACAAAAAATTTAAAAAATATAAAATAATTTAAACTACAAATCTAAAAATAAAATTCAAAAGTCGAAAACAGGCGATATTTGTGAATTTTTAGCGAGTTAGGTAAAGGTTTTTTTTTTTTAATCCGAGTTCTACAATTCAACATAGAGTAAAAAATAATTCAAACAAGTTTAAATCGCTGATTTATTTACTGACTAACACTCGTAGTTGAGATAAATTAAAAAATCGAAACATCCGTTTTCCGTGAAGTCATTGACTCGCAAGAAATTGTTTACTCACGAAATCGTTCCGTGCCAAAACTTCGCAAATCATTTTATTTGTTCTGAAGTGCGTTCAGAATCATACGTTCCTTGTTTTGAATTCGCTTCCTCGATACTCGTTATCTTTGTTTACGATTCAACTTTGAATTTTGTTGACTCGATTGTTCCTTTATCGTCGCGACAACTGATAAATGTTTTTTTTTCTTGCATGAACCTGTTATGTCATGATTACACCTAGCAATACTTTATTTTCCTTAATGAAAATTATTTTTGTGTGTTTTCTTTTTTCATTTTTTTTTTAATATTTTTTTTACAATTTCCCAAATTATTTATTTGAGTTGTAATTTTAGCTCCACAATTTACAACATAAAACAAATTTAAGTTGTGACACGTATTTAGACATCGCTATATTAGTTTTGTTAACATTTAGCTAGATTTTTCGAAATTGTTTGTTAAAGCAAATGTTGTAAGTTAAAAAAACTCGTCGATTATGTACTCCAATGTAATAGGAGCAATGGTAGAAGCAACATTGCACGGCGATGTTGCAAACGAGCGCCTGGCACGGTTCTGTCGCAAGCTATTGTTGCTTACCCAACTGGTTCAAGGTCCCACATTCGCCTGCGGATGTACGGAAACTAGATTGCAACTGCAGTGCATTTTTTTTTTTCGGTGGAGCAATTGCATTGTTTTGCTCTTTGATACTTCGCTTTAGTTTTGCAATATCTCCAATTGTCTGACCGTTCCACAATTTGACAATGACATTACAGTTCGGAATTTAAAATTTTGAAATCATTTTATCTATTCAGTTATATATTATTGTCTACGATTAAGATAGGCGTATTAACGGCGTATTGTTTGCTCATTGGTAAACCCAAAATTAAAACGCATTTTCCAGATAAGCTAGATGACTCAATGTTATGCAGAAAAATGTAGAAAAACAACTTTTAGCGATAACAAATTAGCACGTACACTTTCCCAGAACATATTTGGCAGATATTACCTATAGATAAGAATAGGCGCAAACAAGAATGACCTTTGATTAATGTAAAACAAACAAACAACAAAATTTTATTTATCAGTTATAACAATAGTAATGATAAAGGAATGTCTAAAAAACCAAAAATGATGGGCGTTTAAAAAAATACGGTTGTCTATTCAACTACATATAACTCGATATGCGTTGACAGGAAATGGCATCGTTACGGCCAGACGATTGAAACACACCCCTAGAACGTTCTACGTTCGACCCATTCTGTTTCACGCAGTATTTCGTAGTATACCGATGCAGTGCATCGATCGGTAACTAAAGGTCAATGCTGTGTCAACGTATGACGTAACGGGGATTGCGCAAGTTGCGCATTGTATAATTTACTTTATTCCTATCGCCTATACAAGCCCTTATCACTGACGTGTCCGGCCCTGGCACCGTTTGAAAACCGATAAATTTAACAAGCCTTGGGACGCGCCAAAATATTTACAAACGATTATAACAAAAGCTGATAAATATGACGGCGACAATGTAGTTCCATATCTGTAGTTACTACACTATTCAATTATATAAAACGAAAAATTAAGCCAACTGAAACTCGGAACGAAATTACAATGTAAAATTACCATTAAAAAAACGGTTAAAATGTTTATATCAATTTCCTGTTTTACAATTAAACTATATTGATCAGATATCCTTCGAATAACAAAGAAATACAAATCCTACAACAACAAAGAGGCGTAACGAATACATAAACTAGCGTAACATGCGTGCATTGTGGATCGTATGATGTAATGAGGAACAACCTACAAGGTTGACTGGAAGGTTTCAGCTCTAAGGTTACATGCAGATAAATAGTATTTACTGCGCTCAGTAATACTCGCAATTTACCGGTATTTTCTACGTACTTTTCCGTATAAAACACTCTGTAACAGTACAACTTTACAACCAATCTGGATAAGTCTTTGTTTTGAATCCAAAATTACGTTGTGACGGCGTCATAGACTTGTTTGCATCAAAACGATTTCCGACTCGGATACTGAATCATCAATATTTTTCATTCGATTACCAAAGTTAGTAATACCCAGCTCATCTCTGTAACGCCAGATGCATCTCTATATTTAGAGATGTACACAGTTTGATGAACTTGTAACCTGATTGGCCCTCATTGCCCTTGGCAAAACTCAAGGCCTGTTTACGAGGCGAATTGCGCAGTTATTTCCAAAATATCGTAAGCAAATATTTTGCTTCATTCTGAGAAATATTTTGTTTGAAAACGTATTCTGATACAAAATTCTCGATACTGGAACATTTTCCAAGTGGGGTATCCCGTACATCGATTTCATTATCGCGTGCGCGTTACGTAATCTTTTACGCGCAATAACAAAGCCCCAGTGATAATTTCATCGTTGCGAGGACAAACGAAGATAACTTGACCTATTTTTTTTATCTCACTCACTCTTGTATATGTAACCTACTTACGGACCACGTGAATGTGAATTGCGACGTACTGGCCGTTAATAAACACATATCACTTTATTACATCAAAAAATGATAAACGATCTTTCGAATTTGGAACATGACGCAATTGCAATAGTAAATTCAAAAGTAGAACGTTAAAAATAAATTTGTCCTTTGTTCTAATTTGAGTTTAGTATTTAACGTTTTTAAAGAAATGAAATGCATTTGCCTTTCATGTACTAACTAAATTAAAATAATTTGAAAAAACATGCGGAAGACAAAGACTGATAAATATTTGCATACGAAATGAAGTTTTCTTTACAGGTATATGTAAAATTAAATAGAAAGGGAAATATCAAATTCTGAGAACATTAAATTTAAAAATCAATGACACAAGTACAACTAATTGTTATGAAACAGGATTTTCCGAATGAGTCATGCATTTTCACGTGGAATCGGTTCTTTATCTGAGTCACAGAGCTCTATTTACATCATTTCCTAGAATGGTGTCAGGTTGCGTAACCAAACTTAAGTGGGCATTGGAACTAGTGCATCGAAATAGGTTAAGTGTTTCTTAATAACAAAGCAATTAGTGTAGTATTAATAGCAAGGTTGCCGTAAAACTGCGCTTTTGCAGCTTATATATTATTCACAGGGACAGTTTAACCGGAAAATAGGAAGGGCCTTGGCATATATTCCCGCAGAGCTGTTACGAAACCAAACCTTGACACCAAACGATAGCTCGCGACCGATAGAGGTCGTCCGTCCTGAAATACACCCGTTTAATTGGGGTTTTGCGCGCGAATACGAAAAATCGGTCAAGTATACGTTTTTCGGGGGAGCTTGAAACGCGTCCAGGTTTTTCGACCTTTAGCACTTTCCAGAAACTGACATTTCTTTGTAAACAGGTAAATCAAATAAAAAAATATAGAAATACAATGAAATAAATAAATTTCTTCACAATACACTTTGTGTTAAGTATAAGTTTTATAATCGCTGGGCAATTACATAAGAAAATATAGTGACAGGTTAGACATAACAAGAAAAATCCATATCAAGTTTTCATAACAACCGCCTCTTGATATAATCCAATAATAGCAAACAATACTAAGTGGCGCCAACCTTTGTCAGAGATGTTATCTAGTGATTTATTCTGAATATGATTTGCTTGTGAACAGCTAAAAGTTTTCCATTGACCTTAAAAAGTTAATGTCTATGGTCGATGTTGACGAAAAAAATGTCAAATTCAAAATGGCGACCACCCGCCCTACTTTTCCCGCGCAAACGACTGCATGGAAAGTTACTTCTGTACTACTTTCTCTACTTTTTCCAAGATGGCCGTCGTATTATGCTATTATACCCATTATTTAGACTAAGGTCAAGTGCGGCGGTGCATACATAATTACGTAACGGTGACAAACATTATTGTACATTAATTCAATGTGGCTATAATATTTACATAGATCTCGACGAATAACGCAATACAAAGTTGACGTCAAAGTCAACATTTCCATAATAAATCGAGTAAAATAATCGTTCGTTTCAATCGGGCAGACAATTCGTTCATTTTAGATGGTATGACCTAACCCAACTTGAAGTCCTAAGAACTTATTCAAACAAAGAATTCTACGGTAGAGATGTGTTTTTATCGATTTTTCGTACAATCCGTCGTACACCGTTAAATCGATCAATTAATCAAGAAACAGATTAAATAATAGGTAGTACGGTCAAGGTCTCAAGGGCGTACAGGTTAATTAAATTTCACGTTCCGCCATCACGTTGCAGTTTATATAAGCGAATAGAGAGGAGCAAACGTGCTTGTTGCGCAACTCAACGTGAGGTTCATGAACACACACGTGTCCGCCGCGCCGCCGCGTGACCGGCACTCGCGACGCCGCACGTGGCTGCTAGGACAATCACTAAGGTCACCGCCTGCATAACACTTTTTAACTATAACCTGTGCGAAATTATCGATATTTCCAATAGGTCATTGTCGAGGTCAATATCGATATCGCTTCCGGTTTCTTCCCATTACTATTCCTTTTCAACTCTATGCTAATTTATATATATTTTTTTTTCTGCAATAGTAATCGATATTTTTTTGTATTTCACATCCCTATTTCTAGAGTTCAACATCTTGGGTGCGTTCCAAACAACGCTGCTGATATTTCGTAACACACGCTTTGTGCAACTAAGAAGTTCTTGATACAATTACCTTTTGACATTATGATCTTAAAACGATCAATTAAAGTAATTTATAGAGTCAATTATGATAATCGTAATTATAAATTGCTGTGAAAATATATGATGCATTATTAAGTAAACAATAATTATTTACATTTAAACGAAAACCCCGACCCGATTTAAAACATGTCATAGATAAGACATAATGTTTCGTTTTTAACGTTGTGTTGTGTAATATTTCAAATATGCTCTGTTTAAATATTCTTATCAGTGTTTGTGATACAAGGACTTTGTTCAATGAGTCAGTACGGTAGCATTACGAAATACTGCTGATAGCAGAATAATGTGAGATATTCAGCAAAGTCTTCTATAATTTATAGCACAATTTACACGTGTTTTAATGTGCTAAATAATACAGATAACAGCTATTTTTTCTCGGCGTCAGTAACAGGTTCATAAAATTGTGGAGTCAATAAAAAAATTAACACGTTGCGTAACCCTACATACGTGCGTACATTTAAGAGTTCGAGATAAATAGTAATTGGAAGCAAAAAAAACAATCGATTCTATTCACAACTCGATTCGTTTTGACTTTAAGGTTAATACATAAATGAGGCGATTGTAGACTGACACACAGACTGATAGAAAGTCACATAATTATAGCTGAAGAAATATCTCAAATTAATGTATTAATTACTATTGACATGATATACGCTTATAATTTTTTTTCTAATAATAATGAAACAGTAACGCTACTTGTAGCACAAGTGAGACCTATTTTGCACAGGTTTTTATATTCATTTGACATTCTGTAAATACCTCCTCCATATTTGTTTACATAAATTTTTAAAGTTTTCGTTTAAGTTTCAACTTGTGAACAAGCTGATTACATAAACTTTGTTACCAGAATCAGGTGACTGAACTCATTTCAAAAATACGATCATTAACCCTTTTCTCGTTTGACAACGTGGTCGTTACATAAAACTTTTCACAGACAAAAATAGCACGTTCCAACTTAAAATACTTTAAAAGTTATCAAGTAACTTATCGTATTTTATTAAAATAGAACATATTCCGTATTCATCATTATCAGACAGATAGAGCGCGGATTTATTTTGGAATTGGAACGTCTGACATTCGAATGATAAAACGACATTAAAGTTATCGATATAATTTTTATTCGATAAGATACACAAGACACATGGAACCTTACCCAACGAAACCTTGAACATTCTAACAGTTGAAATGCGATGACGAAATGCTAATAGCTGTTTCATAACAGTATTACGGGTTTTAGATGTGATGAGCACAAAAAACCGTTTTGGCTGGGTACCGTACGGTCCCAGTTTTCGAGGTAACGGTACTCGCGAGAAAGTACATGATTAGCAATAACTGTTGGTTGTCAAAAGACCGCTTGATTGTTGATTATTGTGCAACCGTTAACGATAGATCGATTCGTGGTATTGACCGCGAAAGGTGATAGTTATTATCATCAATCCCGCTATTTCTGTAAACGAGTTCGGTGATGCCATTCAAATGTAAGCATCGACTACCTACCTGAGTCAAAATATGAGATCAGTGTGGCCATGTTAGGCGTGACACTTTGTAGCTTCTATTTTGATCTCGTCTGGCACAAGATTATCTCACATTTTTGGCGAGGACGCAACGCCCTAAAAACCTAAATCTAGAAAAATATTACACCTATTCACGCCTACTAAATTTAAAAATAAAAGCGTTTGAAAAAAGAACGCGACAGTTTTTCGAAGTTGACAGCTAATCGATTAGGTGACATACTTTGACACGATTCATTTGGCTAGAGAAGTGATTTAAAAAAAGAAGAACAATAGATATAAGACTATTTGATTGAAGTAGCGTTATTTAACCAACAATGTGTATATTTTTATTAGCATGCTAAATAGTAACCGCTTCTAAACCGGTGTTTAACTGTCTGCTCCACCAAGCGTCAAGTATTAACGGACAGTGAATAATTCCTGTTACTATCAACAGCTACAACAATGAAAAATTTACTTTATTGACCAATAAGGTAGCTTTCGTTCCACTGTTCTTTAAAATCTTTAAAAGCATCCAATTATGACGAAAAGATTTATACATAGGTTGGTAAGTAGGATAAACAGTTAGACAAACTTTTCCACTACATTAGATCACAATAACAGTTTTATATTAACACCTACATAGTACGAACAAGATGGGCAAAAAACGGGCTGAATAGTTATGGCTAACTGTACAATATTAGTAATCGGAACATAGACTAGTAACGGATTTCAATGCTTACCAAGAAGCACAGTTGTCTCATGAATAAATATATCACAAGTCGATACCAATCTATAAATTAACTTCTAATAATATTTAATTGCATTAAGTAACTTTTGTAACCACAAACAATTGAATTCCAATGGTTTTTTTTAAGTTTATCTTATAATTTGAAATAATTGTTTTACAACTCTGAACAAATTATTAACAATAAATCAATCAAAAAGGTCAAATAGGCTAATAATTAAAGTTTTATAGCATCAATGATAAAAAATGCGATCGTTCTCATGGCACTGACATTTTATCACAAGACTGCCAATTAAGTCAGACCGATCATTGGAACAGTTATCCGTAACGGGCGACGCTTCTGGGGCAACCCACTGACACCGATGCCGGCGTGTCACGGAACGTGGAACGGAACGTATCAATACGGCAGTTTTTAGCACGCCATCCATGGTCACGGTCAAAAACTCGCGTAAAAAGAAACTCAATTAAAAACACAAAAAGAAGTTGAAGAAATTGTTTTAAAATTCAAATGTAACTTATAATTTTTAGTGACGTCAATCATATAAAACAGTAAATAATTGAATAAAAATATTTTTTTAAATTCACAAATTTTAAAACATTTATTACCTAATAATGCCCATAAATAATATAATAACGGCACGTGTAAAATTATGCTTTTGTAGTTAGATTTCATGCTATTTGCTAACATGCCATACTAATTTTAATTTAAGAATAAATACTCACGTTGGTAAGATTTTGCTAACAGCGTGCAAAGAAACGTGATCATCCAATTCGTTTTTCCATACAGTGGGCAGTGTTCCTGTTTATAAAAAAGATGAGGAAAAAAGGTATACCTCTCTCTTTATCGATTAACACAATGGCTGTTTTCCAAGTGTAGTTTTTCTATTGTTTTTCTCGGATAACGACGTTGATAACATCATTTTAGACTTCCTGTCGTTGTTGTACAACAGATTAACTCGTTGTTTTACAAGTTAAGTTATTCCTTTTTCCAAGCGTTACGTAAAGGTTAACGACTTGGCTTGGATTCGATTAATTTTAATTTAAAAATAGCTGGCGTCTAAACTATTCGATGCAACGCACGTTATATTCAACGTGATCGAGTTTAGAAATGAAAATATTATTGTTTCGCAACCCTATTGACTAATAACTTTCAAATTGGAACTCCAGCTGACGCTGAATCGTTTAAAAAATGCAAATCTTGAACATTTTGTAAGGTACATTTCTTGGCATTTGTTGCTACCTGAGCAATTAGCAGTTTGCTATAATAAAACTCAGCATCCTGCAATTAGTTACCTTAAAAACGAGTATTCGCCAATACCCAGGAAATAAGTTTTGTAACGGAAGAAATCCGGTTTAACTTTATACTTAATATTGGATTTGTGTAAAATAAAGGTTAAGAAACGGTTTATTAACGAGTTCGGTCAACATGGAGGGTGCAAAAAAAGTGTGGCAATACCGCAAAGGTGAGCCACGTGCAAAGTTGCAGCAGCATCTGGCGACACGGTTTTTGCAACGCGATTTTGTAAGTTAGATGAAGAATACGTTTGCTGATTATTGTATTTTGTTTGTTGCAGAACCACAGTGAAGATTCGAGCGGACAAGTAGCCGTCCGCCGAAACATGGTTGCCGAGTTCATCCTGAGCCAGCAACAGCTGCTGGCGAGTGGCGCCCTCCCTCTGCCTGCCCCCTGTAGCCAGGGCTCCGCCCCGCCCCGCCAACCGAGACTCTCTGTCTCACCTCACTTCCCCATGGACGGGCCACCGCCACCCAACGGCAGCCCACAAGACATGCACGACTATGACTCCTTCGACTTCAACAAACGCAAAGAGTTCTTCGGGCAGCGCAAGCAACGGGAGTTCATCCCTGACAACAAGAAGGATGATGGGTACTGGGACCGCCGTCGGCGCAACAACGAGGCCGCCAAGCGCTCGCGCGAGAAGCGCCGCTTCAACGACATGGTCCTGGAACAACGCGTCGTCGAGCTCTCCAAGGAGAACCACGTCTTGAAAGCCCAGCTGGATGCCATAAAGGAGAAATACGGGATATGCGGTGAAACCCTCATAAGCATAGACCAAGTCCTCGCTACATTGCCGACTTGCGACCAGGTTCTCTGTGTGACGAAGAGGAGCAAACTGACCGAACTCCCATTTTCCTGCACCGCCACCCCGCCGCCAGCCCCGCCGGCGTCTCCTCCTCCTCCCCGCAGCGCGCCCCTGAACCTTACCAGGAGCGTCTCCCAGCTCCGGAAGCATACTACCCCACCCTGCTCATTACGAGCCCCCGGCTCCGTGCTAAACCTGTCCCGATCTCGCCGCGCGCCGTCCCCCTACGAGCTATCCTCCCTCTCCGGCTCCGGCGACGAGACCGCGGAGCAGTACACCTCGGACCAGCACCAGGGACTGCCCCTGAAGCTGCGCCACAAGTCCCACCTCGGCGACAAGGACGTGGCCAGCGCGCTGCTGTCGCTGCAGAACATCAAACAGGAGCCGGGCCCGCGGTCCTCCCCGTCGTGGGACGGGGAGGGCTCGAGCGACGAGCGTGACTCTGGCATCTCCCTTGGTGCCGAGTACCGGCCGGCGCGGCCCGACGACCGTCTGGCTGAGGAGGAAGACGCGCACCTCAAGGCCGAGCTGGCGCGGCTCGCCACCGAAGTCGCCACGCTCAAGAACATGATGCACCAGAACAGCGCGCGCGGGCACGAGCACTGAGCGCGCGCCGCGCCGCCGGACCCGCCCGCGCCTGCGCCTGACCGCGCAAGCCCTCCCGAGCTAGTTCGTACAAACTGTCTCTCCCTCCCTAGTAGTCGAAGTTACCACGTTGTAAAGAGATATTGTAGTGTACGATGCGCAGCTGTCAGCGGCTAAGCCGCGCGCCTACCCGCTATCTTTCCTAGTATTGTATGTCGTGCCGATGTCGTGTGTCGTCGTTAGTGTTAAGAGCGCAGAAAGCGCGCAACCCCGAACTCTTATTGTATAAATAAACCTGAGACTTACTTTTCGGTTTACTGACTTTTCGAGCAGATCAAACGTGTCTACTCAGTGATAGGATAAAAAATGCATTTTTAGTGATGAACTATGTATGTAAATGTTAAATAAGTAATAGAAGTAGATCTGTTTCATCTATTCGAAGATTCGATGGTGAAAATCGATTGCTAAAGACTATGTTCTCGTAAGTAGCTCGTAAGTTCGATCTAAGTATTCTAAGTTTTGCTTAGATGGTTATTTATAAATGTGTAATTTCTCAAATCGGAATATCCGTTCCAAACCAAAAAAAATGTATGATAGGTCCTCTTCAACAAATCGCAAATTACTGTATAATTAAGAACACTATCTATCCTAAAACAGATTGTATTAAATATGATCAGAGTAAGAACACCAGTGCCTTTGACAATACATACCTACCTTTACAAAAAAATAGCTCTAAAGGATATTTTTGTACATTTAATATTAAAAGTCGATTTCATTCATTGTTTGCCGTCTTGGGCCACCAACGAGTACTATACAAGACAAAGCTGAAATTAAAGTTCGTTAAATTAAATTTAAAGTACTCGTCGCTGGTTTCATATTATAATTGTGTAGAATCGTAATAAGGCTAGCTGTCTAGTATCCCTGTTGATATGTGTATCCTAGGCCCTATAGGGCACACGATCGGACTGAAGGAGGTTAACTAAGTATTTATTTATTGTTCGGACCGCGAAAGAGGATTTTACAATTTATTATCTTTGTATAATAAACACTATACGATATGAATAAATTGTGTACATTACAATTATTTCTGAATTTCATTTTCCTGTCTCCCAAATAATAAGTTAGCCCAAAAACGAAAGAAAAACGCCGTTGTCGGAAGAATAATCTGAAGTTTACGACACCGAAATCTGATTTCTTAATTCATGGACCCTGAATATTCTCCTGAATAACGGCTTTGACATTAATTCTATACAGTATCATTATTTGAACTGAATTTACTATTTTAGCATCGAACGAGTTAAATATGTCGAACCAATCTAGGAAATTTAGTAAAAAAATATTTGAAATTGAAAGTCTGCTCTCTTAATCACGTATTTCTTAAACATTAATAATTAACATCCCACTATAAAGCTTTGCGTCTAAAATTGTGACTTCAGTTCAAATAAGTATACTAACATTAGGTAGGTATTAAGCTATCAAGAAAATCAGGTCTATTTTCTATGGCCAAATACTATAATGCAAAGAAAGATAACGAAAGCGCCTAGTAAAGCCTTAAAAGTATAATCGCACTTTTCCAACTAGAAAAAATAATCTGATGACAGTCCCTATCAGTTAGCATAGTTAATAAAATAGATTCAGTAAATAAATTAATAAGTTTAGTGCCTAATGGAAGTAATATGGTGACTGTAGGAACTCATAAAGAAAGTGTTGGGACTAGTAAGTAGAATAATGAAAATGCCCAGTTGGCAATGAATCTGATTTAAGTAACTGTAAAGTGGCAGATGGAACTAGTTAGTAAGATGCCAGAAAAAGTAATGTGGTAACATTACTGTGTTCCGGTTTGAAGGGTAATGTTTCCAGAGAAATTACAGTGCTGAGAGATACAACATATTAGATATCTGGGTGACGAGCGCACTGCAGTGCTAGGCAATGTTTTTTGACTCTTCATTTTTTTTTTTTTTTAACTATAATAGGTTCGCACTTGACCACCATCTCGCCTGATGTTAAGCGATGATGAGATCTACGATGGAGCGTGCTTACCTAGAAAAAACCGATTCACTCTCGATTTGAAGACACCAAGATTGTAACCATCAGGGAAAACCCACTCAGGCAACGCATTCCACAACCTAGACGTCCAATAGCTGCGTGTCACTGTGTTATTATGTGGCAAGCATGTTGCTTTTCATCAGACATATGTCCTGCTCGTTTCCTCACTCCCTATTTAAAAAAGCAATGGTGATGGCAATAATAAATAAGATGCTCATGAAAGTATCAGAGAATGAGCCTGTTGGATCCAATAAGATCGAAGTTGTTGGCATCGGTAGGTAAAGTGTTGACGGAACTATCAAGGAAAGTGGCTGTTGGAAAAGATAAGACAGCTGATGGTACTAAGTAATGCTGACAGAACTTATGAAGAAAGTGCCTGTTGCAAATGGCAAGTAAGGAGTGATAGAAATAACAAGAGAAGTGCCTGATGGAATTATTAATTAAAGAGTAAGTATAACGGAAATATCTTGTTGAACTTTACTAATACTTAGTCATTAAGTTACGGCTGGTCTAGTCGGGAGAACGGCGTCTGCCGAACCGGAGACCCCGGCTTCAAACCCCACACGCACGGCACGCACCGCTGTCTTTTCGAAGTCATGTGCGTAATGCCGCTAACTTAAAATCGTGAAGGAAAACATCGTGAGGAAACCGACATGACCCAGAATCTTTCGAAGTCATGCGTCATCCACCAACCCGCACTGGGCCAGCGTGGTGGATTATGGCTTAAACTCTCTCCTTGCGAAAGAAGGTCCCGAGTCCCAGGAGTGGGAACATTTAGTGGGCTGTTGATGATGACGATTGATAAATAGTCATTAAACTATTAGTAAAGTTCCTGATAGAACTAGTAAATACAGAGCTTGACTAAACTCGTACGTAAGGTGTCAATGACACTAATAATAGACTACAGGCCCGTGAACAAAATGTATGGGTCATCTAATACTGCAGGAGACCTATGTAGGATGATAGAAGGGTATAAAGTAATAAGATTGAGCACTATGCCGTCACTTGTAAGCTGTCCAACTGAGTGCAGTTGAAGAGGGGGGGTTCTAAACCTCGATCATTTCTCCTTGTCGCATGATTTTTGTACGGCATTGCGAAATAATGTATTAGAAGAGGTATTGAAACTGTATGGAACCAAAGCCGAACATAATCAAATGACCAAACTTACTCTGTAAATCGTCGGAAAATCATGAATTTTTTTCACAAACTAACAACAAGAATTTTAAAATTTATAATTTTTATAGTTTCAATACCTCTTCTAATCTATAATATTATTCCGCAACGCCGCCGCCGTACAAAAATCATGCGACAACGAGAAATGATCGAGGTTTAGAACCCCCCCTCTTCAACAGCACTCAGTTGGACAGCTTACAAGTGACGGCATAGTGCTAAATCTTATTACTTTATACCCTTCTATCATCCTACATAGGTCTCCTGCTGTATCAGATGACCCATAAATTTTGTTCACGGGCCTGCAGTCTATAAGAAAATGTTGCTAAGCTCTTAAAGAAAATATCTGTTAATTTAATAATTGCACTATTGAGGTACTTGATGGATTCAATAGGTACCTAATGAGCTCTAAAAGTATTTGTAAGGAAGCTGATATAGATCTAGAATTATGATGTATGTTAAAAATTGTATATTAATAAATAACAATAATAAATAAATATTGGTGGACTTTTCACACACAACACCATCTGGCCCGAAACTAAGCAAATATTGTACTATGGAAGCTAGTTAGCTAGCTTCCAGATAGCTGATATAATACTGATAAAACGTATGTTGATTCCATTGACTCTAATATTAAGTAAAGAGCTGTTAGCCCTAGTAAAGTACCGATGGATCTAGTAACTAAAGTGCCTGTTAATAAGCATCAGTAATCAGGATCACCTATTACAATATGGTGGTTCGATATTCTAGAATAAAATATTTAAAATCCGCTAAGATATTGCAGGTATTTACTGTGTTCGTTAACTTTGAATCGATAATATTTCAACTAATTTACACATTAAAGCACGATTATTTTTGATAGACGAAGAGATAATTTTTTAAACGGCCCTTATAAACCCAGATGATCTAGATTTTGTCGGACGTGGTGGCATTGATGCTAGACTTTTATAGATGCGATTTAAAATCCGGAAGTTTTACATGTTCGAATGTTTTGCAGATGTAGAAATTTTCTAACATCACTGGCGGTGAAAGAAAAAAACATCGTGAAGAAACTAAAGACTAGAAACAATGAAAAAATAATGTTGCAATAAAATTTCGAGGTAATCATCCGCCTACCTCCACTGGGCCATCGTGGTGTATTTACGACCTTGTGGCAGATGACCCCAAGTGCCAGCAGTGTTTAGTAGTTAACTGCTTAGGATCTAGTCTGGATTACTGTAGCACAAAGCAAAAGATAAAGTCCATACAGAGCACTAAAGCACACAAGGTGATGGAGGGCTAAAAGTTTTTATTTCAGCAGCTACAACTCCTCAAAAACCATTATTACTCAGCCCAAACCACACATCTTGACGTTTCTGACTAGAATGTTGACTAACACATACTCAAACGATGAGCAGCAATTGACAAAACATTCAGAATTTCGGCCAAGGTCGTCTGACAGGTCATGCCGAAATATTTCTGGATTTTATCACCTAAACGTTGAACCCAATAGTTTTATAACGTCTAATATTTCATTTTATTTGCCTAAACTACGAGGCCAGGTCCTGAACATTTTTGAAAAGGAAACTGATTTTTTTATAGCACCTTCCGGGATAACCGAGCTTTGCTCCATTATTCATTAGATAGGTACTTGAAAACACGTACAAAACAACGTTTTCTAAAAAAATCGCTAAATAAAGGTAAAGGTAGGTTAAAAAAGCTAAATCGATTTATTTACCTACTAAATTTTATAAAACTGTCGAAGCCGTTGATATATACAATTGTGTAAGAGTTGCTCGTTTAAAAATATGACCTCTATATAGATAGAGTGACTCCCTGCACTTGTTGGCAAGGAAAGCACACATCACAGCATAAGTAGCTATAGCTATAGCAGCTATAAGTAGCTGTAGCTGTAGCAAATACTGCCTAGAACGTGCACTACGTTTGAAACCGGGACACATTGATGCTTGGCGGAATAATAACTGGCGAAGGCCATCAAAGGGGGTACTCTCTCAGGTGGATACTGCAAAGAATCCAACCTCTCCAAAGAAATTATTTACATAGATAAATAAACACAAAATAAATATTGATCTAATAAATAGGTAATAGGGCAAAGTGGCAAATATCTAGGTGACGAAAGGAATAATTTGAACTTTTCATGTTCCAATAGCTGTCACGTCACAGTGTGCTGTTATGGGTACGCGTATTGCTTACTACAAGCGACTTTTACTGGCTACTGAACTTAGGGTTACCGCAGGAGGCACAAGCCTCTACTTATTCCACAGCAATGGCTGTAGCAACGTGGTCGGTGTATATCGATTGGCAATTACACTTCAGTAGCAGTGAGTTTTTTATCAGGCGTCATCTAAGAAATGTGGTCGATGTAAATTTTGTTCCTAGTATTAAAATCTCTGAGCTCAAAGCCCACTAACTGTTCCCACTGCTGGGACTCAGAGCCTTCTCACACAAGAAGAGAGTCAGACCATAATCTACCACGCTGGTCATGGGCGCGTTGGCGGATGACGTACGACAAAAATTCGTAAAACAAAAAATATCTAAAACTTTTAGATACATGTCGGTTCAACATTTCTAAGTTACCGCCATTACGCACATTTTTTTAAACTAAAATAAGTTCGTACTTGACCACCATCTCACCTGATGTTAAGCGATGATGGGATCTACGATGGAGCGTACTTACCTAGAAAAAACCGATTCACTCTCGATTTGAAGACACTAAGATTGTAACCATCAGGGAAAACCCACTCAGGCAACGCATTCCACAACCTAGACGTTCTTATCACAAACGAGTCAAATCTCTTCGTTCGCGTTTTTGGAACATCAACCATGAAACGATGTCGCCCTTTTGTGGAACGAGAAGTCCGATAGAAGAAAGGGCAAGGTGGTATTTGATCATGCAGATCAGTTGCACACTCTCCGAAGTGTATCCGATAAAATACCGATAAGCTAGCGATTTTGGGGCGATGATCAAGACTTTGAAGTTTTTTACGAAAATGACTTCGAAAAGGCAGTGTTGTGCGTGGGATTCGAAACAGAAGCTCCGGATAGGCAGTCACCGTTCTCCCAATTAGACCAGGCGTAGTATTCACTATTACCACAGTATAAAGAAATACAACGATTTGATAGACTGTGCTATTACCAACAACCTGACAGCCCTGTACAACAGACAAATGTAGGAAATAACGATGCCTAGCTAGTTTTAAATATTAAATTTGCATTTATTTTTTTAAAATTTAGAGTGACGAGACGAGCTGGACATGTGCCTGATGGTAAGCAAAATGCCAGCCACATAACAGCACAGTGACACGCAGCTATTGGAACATGAGGAGTCCAAATAATTACCTAGCACTAGTTTCGTGATTTTGAAGCTTTTATTTATTTAGGCTTTTGATTACATTAACCTAATCAAATTTAAACATGGAAATCATAGTGTGGATTACCTTACCTATTACCCTAAAGGTGGTAAAATTCCCCGTTTAGATAAACCTGGGTTTACACTTCGGGGCGCACCTTGTGTAAACTAAAAGTTTAATACCGTAAGGAAACAACATGCAATTTATATTTTCTGTAGTGGTAGGACTCTTAGCAGAGTCCGCCTGGGGAAGTACCACACCTTTGCCAGTTATTCTACCGCCAAGCAGTAATGTGCAAACATTACTGTGTTCCGGTTTGAAGGGCAATGTTTCAAGAGAAATTACAGGGCTTAGAGATATAATATCTTAGATCTCTGGGTGACGAGCGCAATGCATTGCTTATTATTTGGACTCCTCATGTCTCAATAGTTACTGGTCGAGTCGGGTGAACGGCGACTGCCGATCCGGAGCCCCCGGGTTCAAATCTCACTCGCACCATTGTCTTTTCGAAGTCATGTGCGTAATGCCGTTAGCTTAAATCAGTGAAGGAAAACATCGTGGGGAAACCGACATGTACCTAGAATCTTTCGAAGTCATGTGTCATAGCACAAGCTTTGCTTAGTTTATGGTCAGATGGTGTTGTGTGTGAATTGTCCACCAACACCACCAAGACCTACCAACCCAGACTGGGCCAGCGTGGTGGATTATGACCTTGACTCTCTCTTAGCAAGAGAAGGCCTCGAGTCCCAGCTGTGGGAACATTTTTTATTTAATTAAATAAAGAGTTACGAGACGAGTGCCTGATGGTAAGCAACATGCCTGCCACATAACAGCATAGTGCCACGCAGCTACCTATTGGAACATAAAGATTCATGAGAGTTAATTTGGTGGGCTTATTATGCTATGTTCCAATAGTTGCGTGTCACTGTTCTGTTATGGGCAAGCATGTTGCTTATCATGGGGCATATTATGTCGTGCTCGTATCGTTACTCTATGCTATTAAAAAAAACGGCAGTCATAGGGACTGCCGACAGAAATGAAACCTTTTGTTTTAGATATCTTTTTTTTTTAATTTAAATTAGCCACTCCACAGACTCCGGGGTCCGTGATCTTTGTCATTACAATTATCGTTTTTTACACATATCTTCGATAAAGAGAAGAAGAGGAAAATAGGAGGGAGTTGGGTACATTTAACATCTAATTCTAGTGCTCGTCTGTAGAGCCGATCACTACCGGTTGGGATTCCGCTAGTAATCGACTCGACATCGAGTGTTTGCCTTGCCATTTGCCTAAGCTGCCTCCTCCCGGCCCAGAGCCTCCACAACGGCCGCATTTCTGTCCCTGATGGCCATCTGTAGGTTAAAATCGCGGATGGTCTTCGGTGATGCAGCCCACGCTCGCCGCACGAACCGACCGATGGCGTCGTCGTGTTTTAGATATCTGTGACTCAGAACTTGATTGTGCTCACTTTGGAAAAAAACGCGGGTGAACCAGAGGGCGTGGCCAATGACCAATGACCATATCACTCTAGAAATTCGTTCTGAGTTCACCATGGTCCTGAGTTTACCCGAAGATTTTTTTCATTTACGAACGTGATGTTGAGTTCAATTCACGAAGTATCTGTCTGTGGTACGCCATAAGAAGTTTTTATTTCAAAAACTCTGTTATTTGATTTTCGATCGCAGATCTACATGTATTTAGTTGTTCTCTACATCGAGGATTTAGCTAAAAGACACGCCAAAACTAAGCACTGTATAATATAATAGTGTGCCTATTAAATTCATGTGTTTTGCAAAAATCGATCATCGTGATTCAGCATCATTTCAGTGCATGCGTTTTTGTGACTTATACCTACGTCTTTAGAAAGGTAGTCGTTAATCATGACTTGACAACAAAATTAGGGACCAAAGTCTACCGGGTATATGCAGGGTTAAATAAGAAAAAAACAAAACCGGCTTATTCAATTCAGTCACTCGACCAAATATCATAAAAAGACATCACTAAGTCATCGAGGTACTCGTATATGAAAGTATTTCTATTTTCACATAACAAAAAACCACCACAACGATTTCGATAAAATTTAAATGGGACCATCTCTAACCTCTCGGTTGTCTTGGGTGCGCGCGCGCAGATATCTGCTTTATTTAATTTGTATATTTTTAGTTTTTGGTGTTATACAGATATAATGTTCCCTTTTTTATGAAACATATTGCGAACTGTTTGTCCTAGACAAACCTTGTTGAGGCTTTTTTTTAATGTTATGTAATACTTATAGTGTTTGAAATAAATAAAAAAAAAAACTATGAACTCCCAAACAAAAAAAGAACCAACAAAATTGATAGACAAAACTATCGCGTAACATAGATACAAAAAAAGCACATAACCGAATTGAGAACCTCCTCTTTTTTTGAAGTCGGTTAAAAACGTAGGTAGCCCAGAACAAGATATAAATGGCAGAAATGTGAAATAGTTAAATTACAGTTTACTGTGACGCGCGATCGTGACTCGCATCACGCTCGGCAAACGCGTAAGACGCTTTACGTGAGTTCGCGTCAGCAATATGCGTAAAAGCAGTGCCTGTGGATATACCTACAAATGACGTATTGTGCATTGGTATTTTCAAATCAATCAATCAACAGCTCACTAAATGTTCCCACTGCTGGGACTCGGGCCTTCTCTCGCAAGGAGAGAGTTAAGGCCATAATCTACCACGTTGGCCCTGTGCGAGTTGGTGGATGACACATGGCTTCGAAAGATTCTAGGTACATGTCGGTTTCCTCGTGATATTTTCCTTCACCATTTTAAGTAAGCGGCATTACGCACATGCCTTCGAAAAGACAGTGGTGCAATGTGGGTTTTGAACCCGGGTCTCCGGATCGGCAAGCGCCGTTTTCCCGACTAGACGAAAACCGTAGCCGTAACTTTTAACTTTTAGGATAGCACATTACCAAGAACGGCACCTGCCGATCCGGAGACCCCGGGTTCAAACCTCACACGCACCACTGTCTTTTCAAAGTCATGCGCGTAATAATAATGTAGTAGCGCGTAGTAATAATGCGCGTATTATTATTACTTAAAGCATTGTATTATTAGTACTTAAAGCATAAGCGCATTATTATTACTTAAAACATTAAACGGGAACGTAGGGCACTAGCGGTTCGTGGCAACATGCTGGCCCGTAGATTCGCTCGCTGTACGGATCAGGTCAAAATCACCCTCTTTGGGGCATATTGTCAGAGTATATACGCAGGCAGTCTGTGGACCAGATACGCCAAGAAGGTGCTAGATGCCTTACGTGTTTAGTATAATAACATTTTTCGGGTGATGTTGGGACCGCCGCGGTTCTTCGGAAATGTTTGCGCAAGCGCATATTGAAAGTAGCTTCCTTGGTACATAGAATACGGGGTAGTGACAACAAAATCCTAAAAATAGTAGCACAGAACACTTTCTCACCCCTGATGAAGCATTTTGTGCATATTGCTCTCAGTGGAAACAAGAGGGACTGTGAATTTATGTGTGCCAAACACAGATGCCAAATGTTCCTAAAATGCAATTTAAATTTAAATATAATTTGTAATTTTTCTATTTAATTTTGACATGTGTTTAGTTGTTTTTTTTTTTTAATTCAAATTTTAATTTTAATTTGGTATAAAATAATCGAAATAATTATAATAGAATAAATTAAAATATCTGAAATAAGAAGATTTTGATTTGATAAAATGGTGAAGGAAAACATCATGAGGAAACCGACATGTACCTAGAATCTTTCGAATTCATGTGTCAATGACGTCAATCCACCAACCCGCACTGGGCCAGCGTGGTGGATTATGGCCTTAACTCTCTCCTTGCAAGAGAAGGCCCGAGTCCCAGCTGTGGGCACATTAAGTGGGCTGTTGATGTTGTTGTTGATATGTGCTCTTTTTTTGTTTTTAAAATTGACGTGTAAGTTGTCTATTTATGAATGAATGAACTTTGACGTAACATACATTTGACGTTTTTATCCCGAAAAAATAACGGAATCGGGTGAAGTAAGGGTAAAGTACTAGTAGTCTAAGATCCCGCAATACAACGACCTTCACCGAGCTGTTTATTGGATGAAAAGGGTTTTACATGTAATTTTATATGTCAACAAATATATTGCAAATGGGTTGCCTAAAAAATTTCAGTCCAGAATATGATTAAATAACAATTAAAAATATTTATTACAATGTTTCACTTAAATTGATTGAATTTTAGAAAAAACATAACTTATTATTTTGGCTTTTCTCAGTGCTTACTTAGCGGGATCTCCTACTATAGTGCCTAATATTTTAACCTAATTTAAATTGAATCGGATTGGAAAATACCACCAGGGTTTTTAACAATAACTACATTAAAAATAATCAGGAAATATTGTACTATGTAACTACGTAATATGTATATTTTTATGTCTCATATCGAGGGTTATTTTACACTAAAAATATACGTACCTACAAATATATAATATATTTAATATATGTACCTACTCACCGACACTAACATTTAATTTTGTAGGCAATATTTAAAAACTATTCAGTGTCATATTGGAGTACTCGTAGAACTTGTAAAACCAAAACTTTTTTATGATATGAATTATGTTTTTATAAGAGAACAAACTCAAGAGTATATGAAACAGTATAAAAAAATGTTTTATGGTCTTTAGGTGCGAATATTTTCTAAGCCATGTAATTTTTGCAAAATATGTGTGTTTATATAAAATTAATCTTTTTTTTATTATTATCCATAATATAAAAATTATGTCGCTGAGTGTGTTGGTAAACGCAAATCTCGGAAACAGCTGGAGGTCTACTCTCTTTCTATCGAAAACGAAATTTCGACCTAATTTTCGCGACATTCTTACTCCCGTTCTTTTTCGTTCCGTCGTTTAGCCCGACCGAACATTTTTTGACCGTTACATGTTCTAAGCCTACTCTAATTCACGAAAGTCGCAACGAAGATTCTAATTTGACAGATCAATTTTCTTAGTTTTAACCTCAAAATCAACGAAATGAAAAGTGTTACTTTTTGATTTGCGGATTTAGATTTTTTTGGGAAAATATAACATAATATGGTTGTAAAAGTTATGTTAATTGATGCTGCTGTACGTGAAGACCGTTTGGAGCGTAGAAAGAGCCGGTGGCGCCTGCGCAGTGATCTTAACATAATTCAAATTTCCGACTTAGAATTTGTAGGAAATTATATGTTTAGCCGGGAATTGTTTGACGACTTTGTTGTGCCTAGAAACCTAGAAAGTTACGGCTGGTCTAGATGGGAGACTTCGACTGTTAATCCGAGTCCGGAGACCATGGGTTCAAAACCACGCGCACCATTGTCTTCTCGAAGTCTCATCTGCGTAATGCCGGTTGATGTCCTAAGAGAAACAAATTCCTTCTTTCCCGAAACGGAAAAAACATTGAAAATTTTGATCGCTTTACCATCTGTACAGTACAGCAATCCTTTAGCAGCCTTAGAAGACTAAAAACATGGCTAAGAAGCACCATAGCAGAAGATCGCCTTATGGTCCATGGGCCATGATAAGTGTACACAGAGCTATAATAAATAAAACCTAAATAATTTTAATGATAAAGTGGTTGAAAGTTTTTTAAAAATCCCTGAAAGTTATGTGTTAATTGAATATTATTTTTGAATAAATAATTATTGCTTTGTTTAAAAGTTTGATTTAGTTGTTATGCTGTCGAGGGCTTGTGAAGTTTTATACATTGATACTAGAACTAATACTTCTTGCAATTGTCATCGAGGCAAAGACTTCCAAATGTAACACTTCATGCCGTCAACTCCATAATATTGACCCATTGCCTTCCTCTTAGCTAGCTGGCGGCACCTTTGAATACCCCTAACTTAAAATAGTGAAGGTCAATGTGAAGATACCGACATTTGCCTAAAATCATTTGAAGTCATGTGTCATCCACCAATCCGAACTGGGCTAGCGTGGTGGATTATGGCCTTCTCTTGCAAGGGGCTCTACCCTTGAAGTAGAAGGCCTCGAGTCCTAGCTGTGGAAACATTTAGTGGGTTGTTTATGCTTGGGAAAATGCCTGCATCACAGAATCGAGTCTGCTTCTAACTTTAAGTATGATAAACCCACCGGAAAAAAGGGATTTTATAAATGTATGTGCCAAGCTCTCTTTAGTGTCATAACTATCAAAGTAAGCCAATTTTGATGTACCTCATTGTGTGCAATGATAATGCAATAATAATAATGATAAGCCTTTATTGTTTCCTTTTTTACATTTAACATAGTATATGCATATAAGGTTTGTTAACGCTAAGGACCCCTTTTGGGTATAGGCCTCCTCCCATATGATAATGCAATATAATGATTTATTTCAATTTTCATTGTAGTTTTTCATGACCATTTTACTAAAATCATTCCAGCTATTTCAAAATAAGCTTTTGTAGATATCTACAAATCAAAAGTGAAGTGTTTTCTTCTGGGTTAGCACGCTCCACCATAGACTATCGTTGTTTAACATCAGTCAAATGCTCAAATGGTGGTCAACTGTAAACCTATTATTATTAAGCCTTTATAGCTGGAATTAATTTTACAATAATTTAAATTTCACACTTAGATTTAAAAAACACAGGCCAATTCCAGCTGCTTTTAATCTTCTCTGAAAAAACTTACTGCAACTGTAAACCTATAATAGTATACAAATATGTAACTAGTAGAGTTATCTTATCCAAATATCATAAAAATCGATCCAGCCATTTGGAAATTAGTGTTGGGGGTTTTTGTTTACTTTAAAATAACATTTTATCTAGGAAATTAAATAAAATACCATTTTATCTAGAAAGTATATTAAAATTTATTAAGTACATCTTCTAGAATATTCTTTGAAAACCCCACACATGTAGAGTAGTGCCGCCAGGAAATTCAGTGTTCCCTCTCTCTCTCTCAACTACTTCTAGTCGGACAGCCCGCAGCACACAGCCTTCTGCAATGGATTGTGGGTCTGTAAAGAACAATGAATATTCTAATTTAAATCATCATTATGACAAGTTACTAACAAACTTTGTATCTGAGTATTGGTTTTGACCAAGTAGGTTTAACACTCTAATTCAATTTTGTAGGTACATAATATATCTCTTAGGCTGGTCGTACACGGCATCTTGAAGCAGTCAGCATCGACTGATTCATGCTATAACTGCATAGTGCACTACATACTAGGTACTATGTATGTACACACACAAACCACTCAAGCAGTTGCATCTGCTTCGGATAGTTAACAGCACTGTGAAATTTCATCTTGCAGTCGGACTGCAAGAGTGGTCCGTGTTTGTTGATCAGTAGGTAACAGCTCAAGCTGCCGGTGCTGAATGTAATAGAATATTTGTACGTTAGAAATAATGCATAATTATAATAGTGGCTCAGCCCAATGGCTTCATCCATGTTGTAATGAAAATATGCATTTATCATTCACACAAAGCTTGCACTGGAACCACCTATTTATAACTCGGAAAGTCTGAACTCTGGGTCCGGTTTGCCATTCACCAAATCCATCTCCATCAACAACACTTTTATACAGCAATTATTATGCATAAACACACGTTTATATTAAGAAAAACAACGAAAACTGCACGAAATACTTGCAAGGCCTTTTGTTTTAATTTGTTTGTATGTAATGTAAAAATGTAATAATGTTTTGAATTAGAACTTTCGATTTCGATAGTATCTCGTATCGTAGTGTTGCCACCTTTATTTTCAAAATCCGTACCATAAACTTGAACAATAGTGTGAATTCAAGACTAGGGCTTCCAATATTATGGATAAAATATGTTAATTAGGTAAATGATTACCAATTTTGGTGGTCCAGTTAAGTACATCGATTGATTCATTGGTACATTTATGATTTTTATTTCATGTATGTATTTGTGGTATATTATTATATAACATATTAGGTTAATGTGTATTTTTATTATATTTCAATTAGTATGTGTAAGTTTATTTATGTTGTAAATATGTAAGTAGTATGTTATTATTTATTTTCTGTTGTGAGTACTCATAATGGTGTTGATAAATGAAATGTATTAATTAAACGGGCCATGTTACTATCTTTTGTTTCTAATCCGTGCACGGTTGCCTGGAAGAGATCGCTCTAAGCGATAAGGCCGCCAATCGAAATGTAATTTTTTTATATTTATGTAATTGTTATTTTTTGTATTATGGCTTTTAATAAAGAGCTTTCTTATCTCTCTTATCGTATCTTATCTTTGCGCTCGGGCATAAAATATATTTGTAATAATAATTATGTAACTTTCATCCCACCTCAGATTGGAAATGATTCAATGGTTTTGACATTATTTACAGTTTTGTTAATTCTGTGGGTATCAGTTTGTTGGTTTTAGCTGAACGTTACGATAAAAAAGTGAAATACCCTACATTTTGTCGCTGACGATGGTCTTCCGCAATAGGCTCGATAATTATGTTGTGTTATAGTGTACGTGTAAGTACTGCGATGAAAATACCTAGGTGTCGTATTGTGCTTACGTGTTGTGATAAAACAGAAATTAATATTACAACCAAATCTTTTTTGCAATGGTTGTGAAATGCAAATTTAATATTTCGTGACAGGTTCAATTAATGTGGTAGTAATTAATACCTAGAAGTTAATGTTGCGACAAAATAACATGAATAATGTAATAAACACAAGGACATAACAGCGACGAGTAGTTGACCATATCATTTTTCTCCGTCTGACGCACTTGTTCACTATATTTTAATTCTCGCTGGAGCATCTGAGTTCACCCGAAAATTTCTTATCTTACCCGAGCGTGACGCTAGAATTCAATTCACAGCCCACGAAAAATCTATCTAGGCGCCCCAAATGAAGTTTTCACTGTAAAAGTTTTATTTTACCTCGTCATACAAGAGAAACTGTCATTATTTTACGGCGGCTCTTTAAACCGTTTAAACACAAAATATGGCAAACTTTATAATAAAGCCTAGGAATTAAGCACACCAATACGTATATTTTACCTGCGTAGTTGCCGTTTCCATTATTTTCTCAGAATGAAGAGTAGCCTGTGTAATAGTCCAGATTGTAATCTAAAATAATGTGTTTCAAATTTCAGCTCGGCCGTTCAGATGTTACGATATGATTAAGGAAGATTAAAAATAGCTTTTTATAACGGGAATATGAAGGAGAAGAGATCTACATGGGAAAACCACGGGGTGCTGCTAGTAATAATGATGCTAGTAAGACTAATAATAATGCTAGTGATAATACAATTATTTATCAAGCTACATGAAAGAAATTAAAATATAACAAAATTCTCAGCGCCTTACGTACGTAGTGTAATCGATTGGTTTAAAATGACATAAAAAATATTGATTGTGAGAGGATTTCCAATTTGAAGTGGGCCACATTGAGAGGCTAATACCACAGGATAAACTAGATATATAAAGAAAATACATTGAAGAATTTCAAGTTCGTTCAACTTTTCTGCTTGTTTTTTTACACCAAAATATAATTTAAAAATATAATCATACTGTTATTTATTTAAGTAATTCGCAAGATTCCTTTCAAAAGGTCATATGCGTACGATTTCGACTTCTCGATCGTACATGAGGTAAAAAAAGCCGTATAAGTACGACTTAAATTGTACGAAGGGCAACACTAGTTTTACTGTCCCTCGACAAAACGTCAATGCCAATATGAGTTTTAAGTATTAAGCGGATATGTTTGACTGTCACAAGTTGTAGTCCAAACGAGTGCTTGCTGTATAACTCCTATATTTAGCCGCATAATATGGTCAATTCTAGTGCCTCGATTCTAATTGCGTAAATAATATGATTTGCACTCGTTTCATTGAACCAATTGCTATAATTTTAAAACAAATAGATCAGATATCGTATTTTATAGTTAAATTTAAAAAATACGGCATAACGGATCATAAATATGATGTTAAAGAAAAAACCGTAAATTACCGCAATGGCAATGAAAATAACCTCTCTACTTAGTCTGTGGAATCTTTTGTTTTTCATTCAATTACATCGTTCACGATGAGACTCTATGGATTTGAAAGTCCGTAGCCCGATCCGCAAGAGAAATAGAGTAAGGTTACAGGCAATATTTCGTTTTCGTTTACGGCCGTTTGCGAAGTGCGGATGCGGAGAAAGAGAGTAGACGCCCTGAACCGATTTCGCTATTTCTTTTTTTAGAATATTCCTTGAACGACGATGGTTCTTACGCAGAGAAAAATATAAAAACGCCTGAAAATTTCTAAAAACAACACTTTTCTATAGTCCCATACAAACGATTCGTAATAATACTTAAAAGTCAATTTGAACCTTAAAACCAAACCATAAAGCTCAAGTGTTAGTGGAGAGGTTCCGAGAAGGCAAAACAATTGAGTGACGTTAGTCTTTTTACCCGACTGAAAGAAGGGTCATGTTTTTCTATACTAATATTTTAAAGCTTGTTTACATACATGCACAATTTTTTTTTTTTAAATTTACAAAAATTTTGAAAGCTGTTTCGACTGCGTCAGCTTCAGTTTATTTTTATATTTTATTAAAATTTGAGCTAAGTATTTTATATAAAATACTTAGCTCAAATTTTCATCAAAAAAATAGATAGGTACGTGTATCTATTGCATTTTCTTGTATACATTTTTTGACCTGAAGTTTTGATTGTATTTTCTCTCGCGCGATATCGCAGGCATAGGATTACAGGACTTGACTTAATCTTTTTTCGGTTAGTTTGATGTTGAAAAACTTAAACTTTTACACTGAATTGGCTTGCCGGAAACACAAATAGATGCCAGGAAAGCAGTGGACTAGAGTAGGCTGATGATGATGATGAAAGACAAATAATATATTTTCTTTGAAAAAAAAAACAAGATCGACTTCATGAAATCGTGAAATCTACGATGACGTCCATATTAAGGTGAGTAAATTTTAGCTTTTTGGTGATACGTCAAAAATCACCAAACTCTTTTCGATAAAATCTACCAAAAACAAATATACAAAATTGACATTTAGCGGAGGTATCGCGTAACATACATAAAAAGGAAAAACATTCAACCCATTGCCAACCTCCTTCTTTTTCGGAGTCGGTTAAAAGCAGACTGAAAGATTTAGGCTGGATTAGTTTAAAAAAGTATCGAGGTACTGAATTAATATTAAATACATCCCCGTTAACAGTAGAGGCAATAAATGTTTACCGAGTTGGAATACGGAAGTGTTCCTGCAGTTCCGGGATTTTATACCGAGGATGAAACACCACAGGGTTTTTACCTGCCATCTGGTGGAGATTCTCCCATAATATGTGCATCCACGTCGCTCCCCCAGTAACCGGTGGAATACCTAAAGAATGTTCGCTGGGAAGACAAAAAACATTAAAATCCTCATCAGTAGAGATCATCAGAGTCCAACTGCTATAAAACCTTTGTATAAATGCAAAAATATGTTAAACATTATTCACAAACCAACACAACCCACTTCTATTTATGCGTAAAAGCATCCATAAAGGATGCTTTTACTTCAAAACTTTTTCACCCTCGACATAAAATGAGGGGTGTAATCTGTCTATAACATCGTGGCACCCAAAGAAAGGTTTCGACTATTCTTTTGGTCTCACTCAATAATCATATTATCAAACAAGTTACTTCGATATTGTTTTTAAACTATAAAAACAATTATCTACTATAAGTTACTTCGGAGAGTGAATTAGGCCTGAAACGGTCACTACGTCATTCTCTTCGTCAGTTCAAGTGGAGCAGCGACCCTTAGGACCTTATCACTCTTGTGAAAAGGTTTTAGGGAATAATCTAGAAATGAGATTGTTACACTTTCCGATTTTCGCATGTTTATGGAAAGGGAGTCTATACGAGAAAAACATGAATGCCTTGCAAGCAAACGAACAAGCTCTTCAGTCCTTTTACCGAACAGGCTCTTAAGTCCTTTTATTACTGTATAAAATTAGGAGAAGCCTGGATCCCACTACACAGGTAGACCTAGTGTGGGGTTCAGTGTACACTAACACAACATGTATTTGTTTTTTGTATTTTCTTCTTGCAAGAAACGTTAGCCATATATTGTGTTTTTGTTTGTCTCTCGTTATTGCCACAATAAACATTTTTTCATTTCATTTCAAAGCAAGCAAACAAGCAAGTGAGCAAACCAGCACACAAGCAAGCATATGAACAGGAAAGCGAACAATGTTTTTATTTTTAACTTTGTTAAGTCATGTCAACGTGTCCACACATTAGTTTGGCCTTGAACGATATTTTAGAACAGTTTCGCAAAATTGGATTGTATTTTTTTCCTGTGCGTCTGTGTTTTCCAAGATGTCGTCAAATCCAGGTTAGTTTGACGGTTTATTTCGTCTTAAAAATAAATAAAAGCTTCAAGGAAATGTTTTTTTTTTTACTATAATAGGTTCGCACTTGACCACCATCTCGCCTGATGTTAAGCAATGATGAGATCTACGATGAAGCGTACTTACCTAGAAAAAACCGATTAACTCTCGATTTGAAGACACCAAGATTGTAACCATCAGGGAAAACCCACTCAGGCAACGCATTCCACAACCTAGACGTTCTTATCACAAACGTGGAGTCAAATCTCTTCGTTCGCGTTTTTGGAACATTAACCATGAAACAATGTCACCCTTTTGTGGAACTAGAAGTCCGATAGAAGAAAGGGCAAGGGGGTATTTGATCATACAGATCAGTTGCACACTCTCTGAAGTATATCCGATAAAAAACCGATAATCTAACGATTTTGCGGCGATGATCAAGACTTTGAAGTTCGGTTCGGTTTTGTTCTAAAGAATAATCATTAAATGATTTCGTTTAATTTAGTTGGAAATTATTCAATTCCTTGGGATTCAGTTAGGTCAACTGGTAACCCTAAAGTCCATTGAGAGGCGTACCGTGAGACCTACAAGGGACATACTGATCTCTTAAAAATTCAAAACTGTAGAATCTTGAACATCGACGCAAAGTTTTTAAGAGCTAAATCTTAAACTTCCTGAGTGGAGGCTATGACGTCACTTCATCGTAAGCCCGTACCAATATAGTCACTCGAAACTTTAAGACCTGTTTGTGAAACAAAAGAAAAAAACGCACAATATTTATGTTAATGAACTGACAGACTAATTAGTTTTATTTTTTATACATTGGTATATGGCGAAGGTGATCTAGAGTTAATCACCCCACTAATCATTGGAAACGTACCCAGCTTGCTGATGGCATTAGTATATTGAATGTCAATGCTTATAATTTCTTCCTAAAACGCCAAAAAAGTGAACCTTCCAGCCAAGTTGAGCGACCTGCGAAGGCTAGTAGAAGGTAGATACGAAAAACCAGAAGACTGCCCCATATGGTGATCAAATCATCCACTGTTGGATGTTGCTAGGGAGAGCTACGGCCAACAGTGGACTCTTTACAGTCTTATGATGAAACTTTAGCACTCTCCAGCACACGCAGGGTTAGTACATCTACATGGGGTATCTACATGGTACTCCATGTTTGTAAAATCAGATCAGTGTTTCAGTATATCCTTTTGCTCGTAGGTTAATACAGTTTACATATACTACGTATAGAGTTAGATTTGTGTCAATCGTAAGCAGATGACGTGCATACTTTCTATGGCAACAGAGTGATGTGCCGTGACAAAAGTATGACACTTCCACAAGAGCGACACGGCAAGAAAGGTGCTACCCGTGCTTTTGGTGTAAAGCGTTTGTGCCAAATCTATACGTAGTATATGTCAATTATCATTGGTTAAAACATGTAATTCCGTTCCATATTCGTAACAATGGTCTTATTAATATTACAAAATGTGCCTACTAGTCTAACAGTACGTAGCATAATAAGGGGTTTCCCATTTTGCAGATAGGCAAGTAAATAATTTATTGTTGACGTCATTGGCTCATTTTATTAGGAAGTACGTGGTATCACTATGATTATTTAGGTAATATTGCGGTCACGTTAGCCCATGAAATAGAAAATAGATGTACTCTTGCGTACACGTACGTCGACTTTTGGGGTAACTGCATTTGGCAATTCCCAAAAAGCTAAAAATTTACCCGAACTCTTCTTATTCAAGCCGTTCGAGCGGTAAAACCTGTGAGATCTATGAATTCAGTCATAAATTAATTAAATCATTAAATTTTTACAGTGACGTCAAAAATTTGCTTATCACCCACCCTTGTTCGAAAAAGCTTCAGTCTTGAATATCGCCGCAAAATTGCTAGCTTATCAGTTTTTATCGGATACACTTCGGAGAATGTACAGCTGATATGCATGATCTAATCTTGTCTTTTTCCTATCAAACTGCTCGTAGCTAGAAAAAGCTCGTTTCATGATGACGTTCCAAAGACTCAAACGAAAAGGTTTGACTCTACTTTTGTGAAAAGAACGTCTAGGCTAAGGAAAACGTTGCCGTTTGGTTGGTTTCCCTGAGCAAAATATGTTCTTCTTTTATGGCTACAACAACGATCTTTGATAAAAAGATAAGGCTGCTAGATTTAGCTTCCCTCCATCCCATAACTGCAGCGCATTTATTCTAAAAGATTTTATCTCTGAAATAAACAAAAACAGGTATATATTCTTCAATAAAATTATGTATATTTTTTAATATTTTGATTTAAATTATGTTTTGAGTTCAAAAACTTAGTGTTCACGATGTTCTAAATTCAAATTTAGATTACTCTCTAGAGGGTAAAAACGAATTTTGCGCCCTGATATCGAGGAGCAAAAGTACTCTTTCCGAGGTGGTAGGATGAACAACAACAAAAAAAAGATAATTTTCTTGCAATTTTACTAATTCTTGCTAAAGTATCATACTCGTAATAGGGAAGAAAAATATTAATGACAAAAAAATTACTTAAAGAGCAACGTGTCACGTAGTTCCCGTTCCTGTTGTTTTTTCGCAATAAAAAGTAGCTTTAGTGTTATTCTTGAATCTATAAGCAATCTATAATCAATTCTATAATCTGTCTGTATTCCAAATTTCAATCCTATCCGTTCAGAAGTTCCGACGTGATTGGGCAACAAACATCTAGATATCAAAAAAATTACATTTATAATATTAGTTGGATTGTGGACAATAAAGAGTTTCTGTCTATCCCTTATTTTTTCCAACAACAAAACAATGATCTGCGCCGTATGATGCTTTGAGATCTATGCCATACGATTTATTATGCAGTATCTGTGGGGACTTTAAAGACACCACTTTTGAAGGCTAAAAAAGACCAAAACTCGTCCAGATACTGTACTAATGTTGTTGCCTTGAAATCGGAGACAGATGTATTGATGTTACTGCAGTACCATCCTGTTCTCCTCTGTCCTGATGTTACAAATATTACCTACTAAAAATACCTAGCATAGTAATTTCTGAGAATAAATAAGGTTTTCCTGGAAACCAAGGTCCATATGCCAATGTGACACATCCTCTTAGTGATTTTCGTCACGTAGCCATGTGACTAAGCAATTCTTTTTATCATCTGCAGGTCAGTGGGACATCTGTGCCTAATAGTTTTGTAGTGGTAGAACTCTTTGCAAAGTCCGCCTTGGGAAGAACCACATCTTTGCCAGTTACTCTACCGCCAAGCAAAAACGAGCAAACATCATTGTTTTCCAATTTAAAAAGGTAAACGTTTCCAGTAAAATTAGACAAAGCATTTTGTGTATCATTTTATGTTTTATCTCCCAAATTTTATTTATAAAATGTTAACCACTTCTATGATATAAAAACTCTTTGCTAAGATTTAAAAAAGCACCGTTCGTGTTAGACGGAGCGTTTAAATAAACCGTGCGTTTTACATTACCGCACAAGTACATAATGAGATACATTGCGATATTGAAATTGGTGAAATAATAGACCCTTTACGAGCAAATGTGTAATAAATGTATTTGAAATTCAGGAGAAAGCTTTATGCTATTTTCTATAAGTACATGACTACACATTTTCTCATAAAAATATTGTTGTCATCAGTAGGTACGTGTCATGCAAAGTTAACAAAGGTATGACGCCAATTGAGATAAACAAACGTAAGGAGATAATATTACGTAAAAGCTCAGCGTATTTGCTAATGGAATACATAAGTAGACATTATGTAACTACGTGCAAATTGCAATATGTAACATGTCACAGTTTTTTTTATATGGAACCTAATGCAATTGATCACAATAATTGGTCTCTACTGCCACCAAAATGTAGACTTTTTTTAACGTTTATAGGTTTACACTTGACCACCATCTTGCCTGATGTTAAGCGACGATGCGGTCTACGATGGAACGTATTTACCTAGAAGAAACCGAGTCACTCTCGATTTGAAGACACCAAGATTATAAGGAAAACCCCACTCAGGCGACTCATTCCGCAGCCTAGACGTTCTTATCACAAAAGTAGAGTCAAACCTTTTCGTCCGTATCTCTGGAATATCAACCATGAAACGGTGCCGCTTCTGCGAGTTAAGAGAACTACGATAGAAAAAAAGGCAAGGTGGTATTTGATCATACAGATCAGTTATCATTATAATCATATATATCAGATCATAAGTGTAAACCTATAAATGTAAAAAAAAAAAATTGCACACTCTCCGAAGTGTATCCGATAAAAACCCGATAGGCTAGGAATTTTGCGGGATTTTCACTTATAGTACTTTAAAGTGTAGATTGAAGGGCCGAGCAGGGCATGTGCCTGACGGCAAGCGACACGACTAACCACAGTGTTGCGTAGCACTCGTTGACCAGAGATATAAGATGATTTATCTCTATGCCCTTTAAATTCTCTGAAGGAAATTAGAATCTCTTTCGAAAATACGAATTTGTTTAGAAGATTATACAAATCTTAACTGTAACTGCAGACCTATTGTGGCTTAGTGGGCAGTAACTCTGCCTGCGAAGCCGAGGGTTCGATTCCCACCCAGTGCAAATATTTGTGTGATGAATTCAAATGTTTGCACTGTGTCGGGTGTTTTTATTTATGATAAGTATGTATTTAAAACTATGTATGTATTATATCAGCTATCTGGCCGCCATAGTACAAGCTTTGCTTAGTTTGGGGTCAGATGGTGTTGGGTGTGAATTGTCCACCAATATTTATTATGATTAATAATAATTTATCTATTTGTTAAAAAAACTTGGACCAAGAGTCCAATGGAGTGTAATATCTCACAATAAACAAGAACATAACATTTGACATTTGACTAACCCTCGACTACCTCGGATTTGTAATCTGTACAACATTCTACTAGTAAAGCCTTTTCATTTGATACCCATATTGACGGAGTTGTGAATAAAGAAATGTATTTTGCCATTTTTTGGTGGCGGCCATCTTGGGTTTGAAATTTGTCACAGTGCAAAGTATTCTACTAGTTAAGCCTTTTCGTTTGATACCCATATTGAGGTTGCAGTGAAAAAAATAATATAATTCGCCATTTTGTGGTGGCACCAATTCTTACACAAATGTAAAATGTATTATTGTATATTAACGGCTCCGGCGGTTTTTAACCCTCGACCAAAAAAAGGGGTGTTATAAGTTTGACGTCGATGTCTGTCTGTCTGTCTGTCTGTCTGTCTGTCTGTCTGTGTGTGTGTCTGTCTGTGGCACCGTAGAGCTCAAACGGATGGGCCGATTTCGATGCGGTTTTTTTTATTTGAAGGTTAATATCCGTGCGGATGTTCTTAGCTATGTTTGGTTAATATCAAAATGTAAATTCAAAATGGCCGCCTCCACAAAATGGCGGACAAAATATTTCTTCACAACCTACCTCAATATGGGTATCAAACGAAAGGGCTTGACTAGTAGACTACTATACACTATAAAAAAAATCAAATCCAAGGCCATCTTGGATTTGATTTTTTTTATAGTACATAGTATTTTACTGGTCAAGCCCTTTCATTTAATACTCATATTGAGGTAGGTTGTGAAGAAATATTTTGTCAGCCATTTTGTAGAGGCGGCCATCTTGAATCGATATTAACCAAACATAGCTAAGAGCATCCGCACGGATATTAACTTTCAAATAAAAAAAACCGCATTGAAATCGGCATATCCGTTTGAGCTCTACGGTGCCACAGACAGACACACACACAGACAGACATCGACGTCAAACTTATAACACCCCTTTTTTGGTCGGGTTTAAAAACCTAAGCATTCTCATTTCTAACATGTAGAGTACCTGAAAACACACGTGAAGGACTATGATTAGTAGTCAAATATCGTCGACCTATCTCTTAGTTGTTGTCTAGTCTTACATAAGCAAGGAACGTCATTATTGTTATCAGATGGTATTTATCACATTTATGTACAGAATATCAGTGTGGAATTTTTATTGTGTAATTTATGTATTCTCATTTTATTTACCTCAAGTTCGAATTACATTATCTATTTTCACATATTTGGTGCTTACGTAATAAGCCAGCCAAGTGCACAGCGAACTCTGACACAAGTGGTTCAGTATAACCAATTTTTTTTTTAAATGTAATTTGATCCAGATCGTTCAAGAGCCCACTTGGGTCGTTACGATTTCACGACATACAGGGAAATTCAGTTTTTTTTTACTTTTATAGGTTCACACTGGACAGCCGTCTCACCTGATGTTAAGTGACGATGCGGTCTACGATGGACCGTGATTAACCTAGAAGAAACCGATTCACTCTCGCTTTGAAGACACCAAGATTATAACTATCAGGGAAAACCCACTCAGGAAACTCGTTCCACAGCCTAGACGTTCTTATCACAAAAGTAGAGCCAAACCTCTTCGTTCATGTCTTTGAAATATCAACCATGAAGCGGTGACGCTTCTTCGTGCTACGAGAACTCCGATAGACAAAGAGCAAGGTGGTATTAGATCATGCAGATCAGTTGCACACTCTCCGAAGTGTATCCGATAGAAAACCGATTAGCTAGCAATTTTGCGCTTATAGGTAAGTACTCTAAATACTACGCTGACGACACCAATGACGCCATCAGTCGGTTCGTAAGGCGAGCGTTGGCTGGATCACCGAAGACTATACAAGAGTACAAATTACAAATGACTGTCAGGAACAGAAATGCTGCGGTGGTGGGCTGGTACCCCGGGAGGTGGTGACTTAAAAAATGTCAACTAAAAAGCCCTAGAATATGGATGAAAATATTCCCCTATTTTCTTTCAAGTGATAAGTAAAAAAAAAAAATCCAAATGACAAAGATCACGGACCCCTGAGTCTGTCTCTTATAAAAAATGTATGTGTCACAAAAATGAGTTTCTATATATCTATGTTTTTTTTAAATAAAAAATCTTATTCCCAGATCCAAATACATGACATACAGACTCGCGCTTGGCCAGTTCTTATATAGAAATGTTCTCATGGTACATAAATAGAACCCAATAATGAATCATATGCACCTGCAGCTCCCTGGTAGAAGCCGATGGCCATCACGCTTTGAGTTGTCGACAGAAAATTCTCGCGAAACCATGCACTCAATGACGTAGTTCGGAGAGCCTTAGTTTCGGCGGGCGTTCCATGCGCACTTGATCCCCCCCGGCCTATGCAGATCAGCCAGCAAAAGACCGGATGGGTTGACTCTGATGCCCTGAAAGAACGGGAAATGCCTAATTTGAGACGCCACTTGCGTCAGCACTGTCGCCTCCAGTCACCTGGGTCGCAGTATACACTCACTCAACCGTGGCAGAGGATGCCGCTGATAAGAAGAAGCGAAAGTATGGTATGTTGGTGTCGCAGTACGAACTTATACCAGTTTCCGTGGAGGCCTTGGGTTGTTGGGGGGCAGGGGCTAAAGGGTTCCTCTCAGAATTAGGGAGCATGCTCAGTTGCTCAGGGACAATACGGGTAGGTCTCGCTCCGGCGCGTTCCTGGAACAAAATTTGACCATTGCTATTCGGCGTGGAAACGCGGCGAGCATCAAGGTCACTTTTGCGCCGGGAGCAGTTAGAGGTGGGTTATTCGGATTTTATTATTTATTTATTTATTGAATAATAGGCGAGCAGCTCTTGCTGATATGCCTATATCTCAGTGTTATTAGTTTTTTATTTTGCTTTTTTTCTTAAGAAATTTATTATTATTATTCGTTTTCTACATGACCCGAGCGAAGCTATAACGGTCCGCTAGTACTTACTTTAAAAAGCTAATTCCTACATTGAAACCCCCAGGTATAGCTTGAAGCGACTAATTGCTCACTACAACATACTTCATTCGCTTTTTATAAGCTACCTTTTAAAACAAAGATTCGTTTGTTTAAAATTATTAAGTAGGTACTAGATAAGAATATAGTATTTAATCAAGGTACTTATTAATAATACGTACAATTGTCTTATGTAGATAAATAAAACTGATTGATTATTAAATTATATTAATTTTAATTACCTTTTTTACACAATCAGTTATCATACATAATAAATTATCTTAATGACAAGATAGGAGAAGTCATTGTGATTATTAATTCTGGTAAAAAGTAAAGTAAGTACTGTTTTCTTTTAGGGTTTACTCTTCTACGTTCTAATATGTTCAACTAAGTACAAGTTGACCTTATTTACAAAATATTTGCCCCGGTATTTCGGTACAGCTCCTTTTGGTAGAGATTAGTAGGTACATGACCTCCAAAGATTTTAGGAACATGCCCCACATGCATGTTTTCCCACTATTCCTTCCTTTACAGCTTTAAAGTTAGCGCCATTATTCACATGTCTTCGAAAAAACAGTGGTGCGCTGGAATTCGAACCAGTCCAGAAAACAGAAACCATAAGGGGGTCGAGTTCGGAAATTCCCGTTCTTCCGACTAGACCAGCCTGCTAGAACGCTACGCAACACCAGTTTTGTCTACACGAAGTTAGAAATACCTTACTACCTTACTAACACTAGCTTGCTATCCTAGCTTGAAGAACTAGCCTCGTGTCGCTCGGGCATTAATGTCAGACCTCCAGCCATTTGGCCCCCATTAATATAATCATCCCATGGAATTAAGATATAACTTTATATCCTTTTGGTTCCTGTATTGAATGGGACTTAAGTTTACTAGCGCGTTTTTACAGATACGTGCAGTAACTTCAATTCCATCGGCATGCAAAAGGATTCTTACAATAAATAATTCTCTCCAGCCACTTGGCTCCCATTAGTCTTTATGATTTTTGTATTTATTTGTCGTGCTACTAAATATAGACACAGGTTACATAGCACCCAGATCCGACTCGGAGCACCGCGGCTCCACCTAGTCTTGTCGCTACTACCCCTAGAGTCTAGAGTGTATGTAAAAAATGCGGGAGCTAGAAGCTCAAGGGATGCTCCGTAGTGGAGCGCAGGCCGAGTATGGAGAAGTGACATTCAGGGCTGACCGCAGAGCTACTAGCGAGAGCCCACCCGGAGTCAAAAAGTGCACCATATTTCTTAGCTGTACCGTCTGGTTTTCCCAATGTGTGCCGCGCTCCACTCAATTCAGAAGACAACATATATATTTTTATAAAATATATATAGAGGCGAAAACATTGTCCAGTAATCCCATGGGACTATGTTCATGAGAGCCAAGTGGCTGGAGAGACTCATAGTGGTATTATAACCTACACATCTGCACCTAGGAAAATAAAAGTCGCTGGCAGGATTCAAAACCTACAACTCCCGCACTTGTGAAATCTGTTTATTTTACCACTGGAACAATTCATTCAAGTATTTTATCTATGAATGAAACTGATAACGACTGCCGTGCTCGCAAACACGTATACCCACTGATATCATTTTATTATAACCAGTAATTTGGCAAAATAATACCATGGTACTTTTCCAAAGTTTTATTGAGGAATAGCGAAGGTGGCGACAAAAATGAACCCATTATTAAGGACAAAAAGAATTCGAAATGTGCACTTTGATCAGTGGATTTCGATTAGACGATCGTTTAGGTGATTTATTCAGGATCTTAAAAACGCGTCCATTGTTTTTTTTTAATAACGACTGATGGGACGATCTGTACATGTGCCTGATGGTAAGTAACATGCTTGCCACATAACATAAAGTGACATGCAGCTATTGGAACATGAAGATTCAAAATCATTACCTAGCACTGCACTGCGCTCGTCACCCCGAGATCTAAGATGTTATATCTCTAAGCCCTGTAATTTCTCTGGAAACATTGCCCTTCAAACCGGAACACAGTTTTTTGTCCTCTTTTGCAGTTTCAGCAGAAGAAATAAAACGTTCCATACCACGCATTAGGCGGCGGCGGCGATAGTAGATTATCATAGGTCTACATTACCACCGAGCAATATTAAAGACTAGTAAATCTCTGCGGCTTCACCCGCTTAGTACCCGATCCCATTATTTTCGCGAAATAAAAACAGCATATGTATTATTCCAGACTGTGCACGTACCACCTCGAGTAGTTTCTATGTAAAAGAGTAAGAAACATATATACACATGATCACCATAGTCACACATTTTATTATTTATTAGTTGCTATAGTACATTTATTGATTTGTAGCTATACCCAATAAATATTAGTAAAGAAGGCGTTTTCCAGACGCAAAAAGACTTGTCAAAGATAGTTCTAAATATTGCCAAGTGTGGCACCACTGTTGGTTTTTGTGAAATTTATATTACAAAACATTGGCGCCATCTACGGTGAAATAGGGAAATGTCTCCAAAAAAAACGCCCCATTGATTGGTCGTCATGTGGAAAAAAAACATTTTTTTTGCAAATTTCACGCCAACATCAGAGTGCTCCATGACTTCATTGACATTCAGAGAGCTGACACCAAATATTGGGTAAATATTTTTTATAGTATAGAGTGGCGAGACGAGCACGACATGTGCCTGTTGGTAAGCAACATGCCTTCCTCATAAAGGTACAAGTTCGCGCTGAGACCGCGACACGAGACCGCGACAGGAGACCGCGACCGGAGACCGCGACCGGAGACCGCGACAGGCAGTTGACTCTATAGAATTGTCTCTATATATAGAATAGGCTTTAAATAAAGAGGAGACTAGCAGAGACGTCCATACGTCCTTCCCCCGTTAAAGTTGGCTAAATTGGCACCACCCCATACAGAGACGAGCTTCAGGCATCAAGGGTCAAGTCTCTCTTAAGGTACAAGTTCGCGCTGAGACCGCGACCAGATACCGCGACAGGCACTTGACTCTATAGAATTGTATGGGCGCCAGATCGCGCCGAGACCGCGACACATGTCTCGCGACACGTGCCTCGGTCTCCTGTCGCGGTCTCGGCGCGAACTGGCGCCCATACAATTCCATATTGTCAAGTGCCTGTCGCGGTATCCGGTCGCGGTCTCGCGTCGCGGTCTCCGGGCGAACCGCTACCTTAACAGCACAGTGACACGCAGCTATCGGAACATGAAGAGTCTAGCTTGGTTGAAGCAAGCTGAAAACTTGTCCAAAGGTACCTCTTCTATTATACCCCAAACCGGAGGTTGCTGGCTAATGAGGAGTGGGGCAAAATGGATCCATGAATCATTATATTTTTAATTTTATGTTTACTTAGATAAATAAGTTTGAGCATATGCAATTTTAATAACATATGTTGTACTTTAATGTTTAAAGAACAAATAAATAATAAATAAATAAATTTATTGACCAATTTCAAACATCACATGTTGGCATAAATCTAAGGTAATACAGTAAAGTTTGTCGTTGATTCAAGTTAGACAACCTTGGTACCCAAACTAGGTGTAACCTGTATGATGGCATACCAAGGCCCTCCGGTATTACATACAAACGAATCTGCTTTTTCGAAAATTAAAAAGCAAAAAATAAGCCAGACGATTTAATCAGGGTTATAACGGTGTACAGCGCGTACAAAAATGTTTTGCAAAATGTATAAAAAAATGTAATATTATGTATATTCAAAACGACATATTCTACTGGTGGGTTTTCTACCTGTCAGACGGCCTAAATAGAGGGATTCATTTTGCTCCGCTTGTCACCAGCCAGGTCTGTACACTCCGCGAGGCATGAGCTGAGCTTTGCATTTGTGTGAGTGTATATGGATAGTGTAGGTGTGACAACCGGCCTTAGGCGCGGCGCCATTCTGTCTCGCCGCGCTCCTGCCTGATTGGTGATCACTCACACTAATGCAAAGCTCAGCTTATACCTCGCGGAGTGTACCTCCGTGTTGGGGCATAATATAAGGTATGTGATAAATGTTTGCCTTGCGACTTGCCTCATATACTCGTACCTAAAATTTGGTGCCAGCCCTTGGAATGTTACCGTTTTGATGATGAGTTAAAATTAGTAAAAACATAGCTAGTCTGACCAAAAAAAAGCACTAATTTTTTATATTTTTATTTGTCGATAATAGATTTACACTTGACCGCCAGTTTTACTAATGCAATTTGTCAAAATATACGTCAATCAGCCCAATTCACATTGACATAACCTTAAATTAGAACAAAAAATGTTCAAGTCCTTTTATGGGCATATTTAGGATCACAATTATTTTTAATCCACTATTTTTCTCTTTGCGTGCTCGTCATATCTTGTAGTAAATGATCTCGTGGAATCATCAACGTGGATTATTTTCCAATAAAGATATTGTTAAACAAGAAAGAAAAATAAATTTAATTATTATGAGCCCATGTCGTCCCAAAGTTGGGCAAAGTCCTTTCTCTTTACTTTCTTTCCATTTATGACTGAGTTAAAATAAACGAATCTTTAAGATATTTACTACAGAAAGAAAGCTATAGAATAACTAAAGTAATTTTAAGTTTGGTGGTACTTTCAGTACCTCTATAATTTACACAATTATATCACTAAGGGAGAAGAAGTACATTACAAATAGGCACATTTGATAAAACATCGAAAGATACACTTATAAAAACCCACAATAAATAATACAATTATCATAATTAAGATATATATAATACCAAATGCACCAAATATATTGATTTATAACTATATGATGGATGTTTTTTATTCAAAATACAATATGTGTTTTATGATTAATATCCTAAATTGTAAATACACTTGTGAGTGATTATAATCTATCTACTAAATAACACGAAGTTTCAGAAACCACGCTTTGCCAAATTTTAAAAAATCTATAATACATTATCAGATCAAGCTTTGACATCGACACCATGGAATGCTAGAATTAGCTCCGCTAATGGACATAAAATTCGTTAACGATATTAGTAAATAAATAACACTTCAAATACGTCGCCAATATAGAGCAGTCCGTGACGCGTCCGCGCGCGTCAAATGCTGCGGAGGTAATGATTTATTTATCACTGCTGGAGTGCAGACACCGTATTGCTGGCTCGCTCTAATGCGTTTGCTTTAAGGCGTGCGAGCGAGAGCGTAGGTGGTTGTCCGAGCAGTGAAGGATGTCTCACTCGGTCGAAGCGCCCGCCATTATTTCACCACAACCGATGTTGGAAGGGGACTGGATGGTGGGCATTACACAATTTCCGGTGGATCCACGAAGTTTAGCAGAGCTCAGCTCGTTGCTTTGCACCCAAAGCTCCAACTGAAATTTACAAACAATACTGTCAAAAGTTTTCAAAAACAAGCCCTTGATAAAACACTTATGTTCGACGACAATATCTCCCAAACGTAATGCGGTGCGAGCAGTAATGCAATTTATTTTACATTAGGGACATGCACTTTCCTTGTATCTTTAAAATTAGGTTTGACTCCATTAGTTTCTATGCAAGTATGGCAATCGGAGTGGAAACCCAAGCACCATATATGGTTTTTTATTTCTATAAGGCAAAAGCCTCTATCTAGCTGGTACTATTTATATTTCATTTTCCTTGGCAATAAGTAGGTACTCGTCCTCCATACATTATTCAGTCCAATCAAATGTCACGCTGGCCCAGTGCTGGTAGGTAGATGACACATAATTTTGGAAAGTTTATTGGAACATGCCAATTTTCTCACAATGTTTTCACCGTAAAAGCCAGTGATGACGACAAACTTGTACATCTCCACTTAGAAACATTCTTAGAGGTGCAGGCGGGATTCGAACCTATGCATCCAGAATCAACGCATTTTCTTGGGGGGAAAATGATGTGCAATTTGTCAAAACTACGTGAGATTAGGTGAAATTTAACTATATAGCCAGGGTATACGATCAAAGTGTATCGTTAATGGACGCTCATAAAAGTGGTACAGTTTAATGGACGCCCCTAAAAGTGCTACAGTTTTTATTGCGGACCTCTTGCGGCATCTTAGTGGGGGCCGGTCTGCATGCGCCTGCGCAGTGCAGCTGCACGAGGAGCTCGGCGATGGCCGCCGCGGACGTGTCGATGACTCGCTGCCGGCACACCGCCACCGCGTGCACGAACCCGCCGGGGCCCACGAACTCGTGCTCCATGAATACCGTCTTATCGTCCCAGTAGATCGCCTGCAACACACCAAATCGATTTTAGTATGAACACTAGCGTATTTATTACACATTTTAAATTAATACACGAGTAACTCACGTATATTATAGTCAGTTCAGTCTAACTTAAGTTTCAGCCGCGTCCGGCGGCCTTTTTCAAGGAAAGTGCACGCGCGCGTGACCGGTGCTCGTTTGGCACAACGAGCCAAACACCCAGTGCCAAGCGAGCAGCGGTCATGCATTCCCCTTGGCTAAGGCTACCGGATGCGACCGAAACTGACTATAGCATGCGTGAATATCCCGTGTATTGGCTCAGGCTAATTCATTGAACTTGTGCTCCCAGATTACAATCGATTATCCAAGCTTGACAGAAGCCGCAACGAGTTCCTGCGAGGTAGCCTGAATATCCGCGACATTGCCCACAAGTTGCAGTAGAGTAGGTTGAAATCGTATGGGCATGTGAAGAGAAGACCACTCGGACTCAGCCACGATAAATCGTTGAAAGCGGCATCAGGCACGATTGGAAACGGTCCATGAGCTAAACCACATCACTATAGTGCAAAGCGTAGTATAAGCAGCCCACTTTATGGGTTTATTAGGGTTGTCAATTAAGGGTATCGTTCTCACCTTAGATGTAATAGTAAACCTAGTGAACGGCTTGAGATATCTCCGGTACCGGATGGTGGCCGCGGCCTGCACAACAGATCCTCCCGCGGCTCTAATGTTAGCATACAAGCCGGTCCGCTCGTAGAAGTCAGCGCGAGCGAAGTCCAGCTCGCGGAGGTATCGAGCGTTGTTCATGTGGTAGAGAAGAGTATCGATGTCGTTTAGGAGACACCAGCCTGGAATGATACAAGGTTGCTTACAGACATTGAAGGAAAAATAGGGTCACCACCACAACGACCGGAAAACGCTTAGTACAAACTTTGTGGTAAGCGTTTGTTTTTTACGAAAATTGGTCACAACATTTCAGTATCACAATACTTGTACTCTGCCTGCGTGTTTTTTATGTATAATAAGTATGTATTTAAAAATATTTAAGTATTATATCGGCTATCTAGCTCCCATAGTACAAGGTTTGCTTAGTTTGTGGCTAGATGGTGATGTGCGTGTAATGTCCACCAATGCTTATTTTATTTTTATTTCTTATTATCACCATACAAAAGCAATGCTTTTAGCAGCAACACAGCACACCAGTGTCCCAGCCCCCACCGTACACTAGAAGTCCGAATGCTGGCTTCATACTACCTTCATAGAAAAGACTGAAAGTCACAGTGCATTTCCGTCGGCTCCAAGGGACAAAGAGGCCTTGTTCTTAAAGTAATTGGCCCTGGTGTAACTATATCCATAGCACCTGCCATATAGGCTTAAAGAACTCATACTGCTGACTCTACCGGTTACTACGGAAGCCAGGTAGCTGAAGCTGATATAATGATGTAATCACCCCTTAGGTGGACCAAAAGACGGACAAGCCGCTCGGAGAGCCTACCGCCTAACTAACACTGTCTTAGCTTTGATATTATTCTCTCTTTTATTTTTTTTTGAAATGATAGATATAACAACAGCAAAGCCAAAGTAGGTTGAATTAGGCGGTAGACTCGCGGGATTCGCGGAATAATGAAAGAGTGACTCCGTGATCCCGCCGTAAGCGTCAAAGATAGAACCTCGACAGTATTAGCTATGTGATAGATATATGGACACTCGTGCTGTTGAGTCCGACATAATCCAACCGAACTTCTAATCGTAAAATGGTGGATAAATGAAAAAAGATGCATTATACATACATAAATCATTTCTTTTGAAGTCATATTCCTTTAGGTTCCAGTTTTGCAACCAAACTCCCCCGGGAGTCCAAAATCTTTGGTTTTCCGGATACGTCATCCACCAAACCGTACTGGGGCACGTGGTGGCTGGCCTTGACTCGCTCCTAGCGATAAAAGGCCTCGAGACTCGGAACATTTAATGAGTTGCTTATGTTGCATGTGTCACGCTGGTTCATTTTAAGGTTTAAGAACCATGGCCCGGTAGAGCACGGAAAAAGGTGGCATAATGTTGTGCCGGGGCAACAGGCCCCGGGCTCGCTCCCTTGAGCATTCCATTTGAAAGATTATTACAAAAACATGCTCGTAGGCATGTTTTTGATTAAACGCAATAAAAAAATTAAACTCACAGTCTACTTCAGTAGTGTCCAAGAGGCAGGCTTTCTTCTTGAAGTACCTCGCCCTGGCGACTGTGAACATCATCCGCGCAAAGTAAGCCACGTCCAGCGTCCCATAGAGGAGTAGCGCCCCGGCGGCCACCACAGCGCCCCACCCGGGGCACACACACTGTCCACATCCTACCTGCAAAGACAAATATCACAATTACCGGCCTACATTTTTTTTTTTAACATATTGAACCGTAAAGACACAGAACATCAAGAAATTTAACTGAAATTACAGTTTCCACAACATTTATAAATATAACGTATATTCAACACAGACCACCACCCTCTAACAAGAATAAAAAACAAAAACAAAAGAAGTGAGAACAAGTTATACATAGCAACTCTAAATACCAGAACTTTACGAACACCAGAATCTTTATCAGAACTTGAAGAAGCATTGAAGAACCTAAAATGGGATATTCTAGGAATTAGTGAAATGAGAAGAACAGGAGAATGTATTGAAGAGCACCAAGATTTCGTATTATTCAACAAAGGAGACATCGAAGGACAAGGAGGGGGTCGGATTCTTAGTTAAAAAGCACCTAAAGGAACACATAATAGAATTCATTGGAGTTAATGACCGAATTGCCAAACTCAACATCAAATTACCTAACTTAAAAAAAACATGGACAATTATCCAAGCCTATGCTCCTACGGAACAAGCAAATGATCTTAAACATGAAGCTTTTTACAATGACCTATCTCAAACTATTACAAGCAATAACTCAAAAAATATAAGTATAGTGATGGGGGACTTTAATGCGCAAGTGGGAATAAAACAAGATAAAGCGGAATATGTGTTAGGAAACTTTGGCTACGGCAAAAGAAGCAAAAATGGGCAAAAACTGGTCGAACTTTTATTAGAACACAATCTAACCCTCCTAAATAGTATTTTTAAGAAGAACAAAAACAACAAGTGGACCTGGATCTCTCCAGGCGGGAATCATAGAAACGAAATAGATTATATTATAAGCAGCCACCCAAAACTGTTTACAAATACAGCAGTTATATCAAAACTTAACTTTAACACCGACCACCGCATGGTAAGGGCTTCACTCAAGATGGAATCACCCAAAAGATCCAGAAAGTTTGCCATACATAACACACTCCCGACATGCAGCACAGAACTCAACAAAACAATGGAGAATTCCCTGTCAATACTAAGCAAAGAACTATTAGAAACCGATGCAATGGATGTAAAAACTAGCTACAAAAAACTACAAAACAAAATAATAGGCCAAAGACCAAAGAAAGACACAACATAAATACAATCTAAGCAACTCAACACTACAACTTATAAAAGATAGAAAAAGTTTATTCGACTGCAAAACAAGGAAACAGAACATCCAAAAATAACTAACTTAAGCAAAAAAAATTAAAGAAGGCATCAAAAGGATAGGAAAGTCAAAAGGTTGCAAACCCTAGAAAAACATATAGCGAGGACAGGAGGAACTAGAAAAGCTCTAAAAGAACTCCGAGAATCAAACCAATGGATCCCGAAATTGAAAAACAACCAAAAAAATGTAACAGGTCGAAAGAACATAAATAGAATAGCTACAAAATTCTATCGCAATCTATATTCCAACCAAGACACCACTACACACGTAAGTCGAGAAACCTTAAATTACAATCAGCCCTTAGTGAACCTGGAACCTGACATATTACCCGGTGAAACTATTAAGCCATAATGAGTCAAAAGTTAGACAAAGCACCAGGTCCTGATAGAATCACAAACGAGCTACTAAGAGGAACCGTAGAAGAACTGGTCCCCATTTTAACTAAAATCTTTAACGACATCCTGAGATCGGGACAGGTTCCGGAACAATGGGAGACATCCCACATCATTCTTATACATAAAAAAGGACAAAAAGACGACATAGGGAATTACAGACCAATAAGTCTGATGTCTAACATATATAAAATTTTCTCCAAAATTATTTTAAACCGAATAAGCAACACACTTGATGAAAATCAACCGAAAGAACAAGCCGGCTTTAGGAAACATTTCTCCACGATTGATCATATTCACACAGTCAAGCAAATTACGGAAAAATACAATGAGTACAACAAACCGATATATATGGCTTTCATTGATTACTCTAAGGCATTTGACAGCATCAGCCACACAGCCATATGGGAGAGCTTACGAAACCAGGGAATCCCTACAATGTACATAAACACCATCAAAAACATCTACTCCAACAGTAAGGCAAGAGTACAACTGGAAACCTTGGGGGAGACATTCCAAGTAAAAAGAGGCGTAAGACAGGGCGACCCATTGTCCCCAAAGCTGTTCTCGGCGGTGCTGGAAAACATATTTCGAAAGCTAATCTGGGACCAACATGGATTAAATATAGATGGACAAAAATTAAACCACCTTAGATTCGCCGACGATATTGTCTTGTTTGAAGAACAACCAGAGATCCTAGAAAAAATGATACAAGATCTAAACAAAGAAAGCAAAAAAAGTGGGTTTAACTATGAATATAACCAAAACGAAGCTATTAACGAATGCAAACAAATATGAAATAAAAATTAACAACCAACCTGTTGAATATGTGAAAAAATATATTTACTTAGGGCAAATCATCTCACATACTGACACAACTACAAAAGAAATCAAAAGACGAATAGCTAACGGATGGAAAAGATATTGGTCACTGAAAGAGATCATGAAATCCACAGATCTTAGTATTGGTATCAAAAAGAAGGTCTTCAATACCTGCGTTCTCCCATGTATTACATATGGGAGTGAAACCTGGGCCCTCACGAAACATCACAGAAACATGCTGGAACACTGCCAAAGGGCTATGGAACGAAGTATGATAGGTATTAAGAGACAAGATAAGATACGAAATAACGTCATAAGAAGCAAGACAAAAGTCACAGACATACTTAACAGAATTGATAGCTTGAAGTGGAGATGGACCGGGCACATGTTGCGCGGTACACGAGAAAAGTGGAGCAACATCATAACAGACTGGTACCCTAGAGATGGGAGAAGGAATAGAGGAAGACAAAGTAAGAGATGGGAAGACGAACTAAAACTAACGGCAGGCCCAAGATGGAGAAGGGTTGCTAGAGACAGAGTACAATGGAAATTGTTAGAGGAGGCCTTTGCCAAGAGGCACACTGAACTCAGAGATATCTTATAATTTCAGAGATATCTTATAAATTCAGGATAAGAGGCTTATTATTATACTAGCTGAACCCGCTACTTCGTGCGCGTAAGCAGATGTTACTAACTTATACATTAGTTGGAAGTATCGTACGTCAAATATTTGGATAAGTAGTCATTGAAAACCCTTTGAGTTTGAGTGAATTTGTTTTTCCACCCAAAAATATATTTAATTTTATCATCTTAATTTTTCTTTTTTTAAACAAAATCAAACATACTTAGTAATGTTTCATAGTATCGAACATAGCCGCAAGTGTTAAGTTTGTAGGATTTTTATAGGATACATTATGAAAAGTCTGAAGCGAATGTTCATGATCTGATACCTACTTAATTATCTCTTTTTATCCGCAAGCTGTTTTCTAGCTGTTACCCGCGAATTCGCCCGCGTAAAATTTTGAACGAAGCCTGTGTGGAATAAAAATGATTAAGATTTTGAGTTTTAATGATATTCAAGCAAGTTAAACCCGTAAATCTAAGCTAAGTCTTAGTGAAATGTTAATGTATGAATTTAATTGTAGGTAACACAGAAAAAAATCCAAGAACGAAAGAATCCAAATTCGGCATCATAATCCTTTTAGCAGCAAAAACTTATTAGTACAATTTAGAATACCAGTAACGTCACCTAGTGATGAAAGAAAAAAATACATACCACAATAGCAAAACATCGATTTAAATGGGGATTTAGTGCTTTTAGATTTAAACTGGCATTAGCGCCATCTAATGAGAATATTATATTGCTTGCTATTTTGATTGTGAACGCAAATCACCTATATTATCTACGCCAAAACGGGTGCATCAATTTTTCATTTTAGGCTTTTACCTTACCATCACATCAAGTTCCTTACGAAAATATATGCTTTTATTAATATGGAGTTAAACCAAAATATAGACTTATTAGCCCATGTGAAATTTTAGACTCTAAACTATATGTACATATAGTTGTGCCGTTTTGACGTGATAGTTAATATTTGTTTCCTTAGGACCCATGCTTCTTTTCAGGTTGATAGGTAATACATAAATGTGGTATTTCAGACTATACGTTATCTCTGTTTCAATTTTCTACCAAATTTCTTAGTCTTTCCGACGTCACAGTAACCTTATAAGTAACCGATTTGCTATTTCTGAGTTCAAACTACGTCTGTTTCGAATTCCTTCAAAATATGTTCAGCCGGTCCAACGTTGTCCTGTAATTGTTATGAATGTCACTGTTTGGATGTTTGTTACTTAATCATGGCGGAACGTATCAAGTGATCGGGTTGAAATTTGAAATAGAATTACATTATAGTCTGGCAGAACACATAGGCTAAACATTGCCTATGTATAAGTACCCTATGTATTACTTAAGCTAAACCAAGAATCTGTCTTTAATTTTAACTCGATACATTCAGCCGTTCCAACGTAATTGAGCAGCAAAAATTGAAACATTGACATAATTATATAATATTAGGAAAGCATAGGATTTAACAACAATTTAGAAAAAATAAAACGGGTCAAATGCAAATGGTACTCGCGCGCGAAGGGTTCTGAACCATTAGCAAATAAACGGATTTTATTGTATGGGAGCCCCCTGAATAATTTATTTTATTTTAATTAATTACTTTTAAACAGAACATAAAACTAAATATTATGTGAATAGTTAAAGGGTCTACCTGTGACAGGTACGTTATTATTAGTATCGAGCAAGAAACGGTAAAAAAGCATGTTTGTTGTATGGGTGCACCTCTTAAATATTTATTTTATTTTTAGTATTTATTGTTAAAGCGGCAATAGAAATACATCATCTGCGAAAATTTCAACTGTCTAGCTATCACCGTTCTTGAGATACAGCCTGGTGACAGTCGGACGGACGGACGAACGGATAGCGAAGTCTCAGTAATAGGGTCCCGTTTTTACCCTTTGTGTACAGAACCCTAACAACGGTCTGCTTCGGTCACCGAAGCTTGTTGAACACTACCTTTAAATTTTAAACAGTGTTTGGATTGAAATAATACGTTTTCTAATAAGTTACGGCTGGTCTAGTAAGTTACAGCTGACCTAGTCGGAGAACGGCGACTGTCGATCCGGAGACCCAGGGTTCAAACCCACGCGTACCACTATCTTTTCAGAGTCATGTTCGTAATGCCGGTAATTAAAACGGTGAAGAAAACACTGTGAGGAAACCGAAATCTACCTATAATCTAAGTTCTAAGTCATATGTCATCCACCAACCGACACTGGGCCAGCGTGGTGGATTATAACCTTGTCTCTCTCCTTGCGAGAGAAGGCCCCGACGCCCAGCAGTGGGAACATTTAATGGGTTGTTTAGGCTGCTACTTATTATGCTGATATGTAAATGTAAATAACAAAAATCTACTTCAGTGATAGGTAATTTAATTCTGTCATTCGACTAAATTTTATAAGAAGCTATGACTATGTTGTAACAGATAGATCTAATTTTATTTTAGCTGATTTTAGCTTTTTGTTGATATTTGAAAACAGGGAGGTAGTCCCTGTTTTCGATATCTAAGATCACCTCTGAAGTATTTTCTACCAAACAAAAAAGGAATTATCAAAATCAACTAACAATTAGCGGAGTTATCGTGTAAAATAAAACCAAATAAAAAACATGCAACCCGATTGAAAACATCCTCCTTGTTTGAAGTTGATTAAAACCGAATGATGTTTGTTTTCCACACAAAAATATATCTTTGACAATTATTTTGTCATCCAAGACGACGCGACGCGATCACGTGGGCACTTTCTAGAATCTAGATATTCTGTGGATAGTCTGATACACAGAATACTTAGAAGTTAGTATGTACCGAACGCGCCGCGCGTGTCGTTATTATTTAATGTTTGTGTAATTTCCGAACCACCAGACCGATACTATTCAAATTTTGACGGGACAATATAAAAATATGTTCTTTCTAACAAAAAAGAATTAATGAAATTAAACAACGCAAACATGAGTTACAACCAAATACACATTCTGACTTTCACCCTCCCGCAAGAAAACCACTCAGAATTTGGGGATCAAAAGTAGCCTACAGCAATGTCCTTAGTATAAACTAAAATCATGCCAAGTTTCAGCTGAATTGAATCAGTAGTTTCGGCGTGATGCGTGATCTCTATACAGAAAGACAGACAGACAGACAGACAGACAGACAGACAGACAGACATGAAAGAAAAAAAAATGCAGTTTTGCCATCAGTATCGACTATGGAGTGCCCCAAAAAAAATTTTTTCAAAATATCTTCAATGTACAGAATTCGACCCGTTACAGTTTTATTATAAGTATAGATTATTATTATTATATTCAACACGCCTATTGATTTTACGTCAACTCGACGCGAGGTATATACATAGCTGCACAAACAAATCAAGAAATTCAGTACCGACCATTGGAAATGGATGGAAATGATGACCTTCACCTATAGTTGTGCCAAGGCCTTAGGTAAATTACCTAGGAAAATTGTACCTAGTTAGTCTGATATTACGAAAAAGGTTCTAAAGAGGCGACACGAACTTCTTAGGATTCCATGGATTCAGTGCGGGTACTGGGTCCATCGTGTGGCATAAATCCCGAGTAAATCCCGAGACTTGTGACACGGTGTAGGTTTAAGGGGCCCTTTTCGACATACATTTAACACTCACCATCACTACTCGTGTTTCTCTCCCTGCCCAGCCAATGTATGATACTTAAAAGTTAGATGTTTGGATATATGTATGTAGCTCAACTACGTCAGAACAGCTGAACAGTTCGTGATGGAATTTGGAATACAGACAGCTAGTTTGGAAAAGAGGTCCGCTACATTATAAAGAAAAACCATCTGTATTTAAATTTTTATTTTATCAATGAATAATTAATTTAAACGACTTCAAGGTTGCAAACATGAAATTAATAAATAATGGTTATAAATGCTATTGAACATATTATAAGGGTACTTCTTCAAAGACAAAATTTTGGAGTTTCATGGGCTTATTTCTAAAATTTTTTATACAGTTTAACTTTAACTCTAACTGTTACAAGCGATATTTTTCAAATAATTGCATTCTAAGTATAAATTAAAAAATATTTGAAGTCTGTCTGATTCATATGGCGCGTCCGCTTGCCATTTTCCGGAAGAAAAGAGTTGCTACCGCAAATGTTTTGGGGAAACCTTTGGGACAACTGAGGCTAAGTAAAAAAAAAACAAATATGAAATGAAAATGAAATGAAATGAAATGAAAATTTAAATTTAAAAATATAAGTTTACGGAAGTGAAAAGTAGCGATGTGAATAAATTAAGCGCCTGATAATACGAGGAAGCAACGCGCCTCCTGAAAACAGATCTACACAGTGTTGTTCGGTGTCAAAAGAAACCATTATTATTTTTAGCCATCTATTTTTAAAGCACTTGGAAGGTTGGAAATGCCAAAAATTAATAAAATTATCTACCAACAAGCAAGGTCCTCTCAAAGGTGCACAGGTACTTCAAGTCTGAACAGCTGCTCAAGTTATACCAAACACAGATTCACTCTTGTATGGAATACTGTTCGCGCCTTTGAGATGGGCACGTAGGAACCAGCTCTGGAATCCGTCGAGAGACGTGCCAAAAAGCACATCATAGGCACCTTTGTTCGAAAAAGACTTCAAAGTCTTGAACACTGGTTTTTTCGGATTTTATCGGATACATTTCGGAGAGTATGCGACTGATCTGCAAGATCTAATACTACATTGCTCTTTATAGATCGAACTATTCGTAGCTCGTAAAAGCGACATCGTTTTATGGTTGACGTAGTAACAAAGACAATATACCCATTTGACTGATCTTACGACTGCCCCGCCTCAGCGGTTTAGTGCAATTATGCTAATACTTGCACTAAACATGTTGCGAGGTCAGTCAGGCTTTTGACTCCGATGAAAGAGCGCTGGCAAAAAACGTAAATAAATGTAAACATATAACTCTATGTATCTCGTTTAGTTCGATAATTCGTGGAAAGTAGTGCATGTCACACGGATATTGGGCTAATCACAGCGGGGCATTTTACCTCATCCTGCGCCCCCGCTGGTGAGTTGTGAATGTAGGCGAGATTCGTATCATCGCCGATCAACAGGATATTTAATCTGTGCGTTCAAACGACTCGAACGAAGAGGTATGACTCTACTTTTTTTGGTAGCAACGTTTAGGCTGTGTATCAAATGTCAGTTCAGAGATGGAAGGTATAATGGGTAGTTTTATTTGTTTTTTAAATATTCTACTACCTCTATGGCAACGGTACTATTGTTAGTTTACCTGAGCCTTCAGAACAGAACTGGCAAAAACATTATATTTAAAGTCTGTAAATATGAAAATTAACTTACAGGTATACTAACATAAATATACTACAATACTATTAAGCATACACCTACATATTAATAACTGTACATCCTAATACATAAATACGAATATGACATAAACTAATATATAAATATCATGTTTTACTAATGGAGATAAGTAATATAAATCATTTAGGTACGATTTAAATAAGAGCAACGACTTCAACTAATATATATCACGTAGACAGATAAATCTGATTTACCAGTTGTTTGAAAACAGCAACATATGGAGCTTGTCTAGTAGTTACAGGCAAAACGTTCCACAGCTCAACGGCCCGAAAAGCGAACGACTTGCCGTAGAAATTTTCGCTGCGTGCCAAAGGCGATTGGAGTGATAAGTTGTTCTTAGACCTTAGAGGCAAGGAGTGCGCATCGCTCCAGAAGGAAAAAACATATTTCAAATAACGCGGTGATGAGGGTTAAATAAAATATTATAGAGTAGAGACAAAATATGAGCATTCCGACGAAGGCGAATGGGAAGCCACTTGAGCTGCATACGGAACTGAGATACGTGATCATAATTGCGCAAGCCAAACATGAATCTTATGCAATAATTTTGGAGACGCTCAAGTTTATTTAGCTGGTCTTCATTAAGGTCAAGACAGCAGATATCTGTGTAGTCTAAAATGGGAAGAAGGAGAGATTGTGCAAGCGCAATTTTAGTAGCAGTGGGTAAAAAGTTTCGTAGTCGTCTCAACGATCCACCAGAAGCAAATAATTTACTACTGACTGCTTTCAGGTGATGTTCCCAGCTTAACGTGCGATCGAAAATCACGCCAAGATTTTTGACCGTTTCGCTGTACGGAATTACTATTCCGTCAAAAACAACTTCTGGAATGGAAGCCCAGTCAACTCTAGAGATCATGTAAGGACTCCCAATCACTATTACTTGCGTTTTGGTGGGGTTAACACTCAATCCAAAAGAGTTGCTCCAGTGAACAATTTGTCGAAGATCAGCGTTCACCAGTTCAATGGCAACTTTGAGATCTGAGAGTCGGGCTTGGGAATAAATTTGGAGATCATCTGCATAAAGGTGGTAGGAAGAATTGAGGTTTTGAGAGATTGAGTTTATGAAAATAGCAAAAGAAGAGGTGATAGCACGCCGCCTTGAGGACGCCGGCATTTGTAATACACCAAGACGATAAAACATCGTCGAGGTGAATACGTTGTCGGCGTCCATACAAGTAACTATGAAACCAATTGATTACCGATGGAGATATGTTAATAGAGCGCAGCGTCGCCAGCAAGATATCGAAATCGACGGCGTTGAAGGCATTACTGAAATCTAGCAGAACTAGAACAGTAAACCTGCCGTCGTCCATACCTTTGCGAATGTCGTCGGTGACCTTAACAAGGGCGGACACAGTGCTATGCCCTGGACGGAAACCGGATTGGACAGGGTTTAAGAGGTCTTGCCTGATTAGGAACTGGTTAAGTTGTGAGTGGACAAGACGCTCAAGGACTTTGGACAGAAAAGGAAGAATAGATATAGGGCGGTATTCGGAAAGGAGGTAGGATTAGGTTTCTTTGGCAAAGGAATTAAATGTGCCCAGATTGTCGGAAAAACACCACAGGTGATGGATTTATTGAAGATTGCACATAGGACGGGAAGGATGGCGTCAAGGTGGGCAATAACATGTTCCTACTGATACTATCACCGCCAACAGCGTTGGAGGAGAACGACACAACACTCTTCTTAACATCACTTTCAGTGAATCGATTGAATGTAAATTTAGAGTAGTCAAGAGAATTGGTGAACATTACGACTAAATCAATCCTTTACGCATTGCCAATTGTGGCATCCAGTTTTCATCTATAGCGGTTTTAAATTTTCTGTTCCTACGGTCTATGGTAGACATTCTTTTAATATGATTTTAAGTTTTCAATTGGAATAGGACAGTTTGTAATAATAGGACTCTTTGCGGAGTCTGACTGGGAAACACCACACCTTTGCCAGTTATTCTACCGCCAAACAGCAATGTGCGAACATCATTATCTTACAGAGCAAAGAGATCACATCTTATATATTATCTCCGGATGAAGAGCGCAGTGAAGAGCTAAGTAATGTTTGGGCTCTTCATGGTCCAATAGCTACGGGACACTATTTCCTGCTTGTCCCATCACTCTATACTGTATATACCATAAAAAGGACAGATAAAGACATTGATAAGCTTAACTTGGAAAAACTAGCATTCTACACGCTTCACTAGTGAATCGAAAAACTTCCAGTATCGATCACCTGATGATTTTAAAAAATAGCCATACATTGCATACTGTTATGTATATATTCCTCAATTAACGCAAGCCCTCAAATTGAAAATATACTATGAAAAAAATCTAAAAACTTACCTTTCGTGTGTTAGCCGGTATTCAAAGATCTTTCCAAATTATCATACTATTGGAGTTTGAAAATTACAAAATTGACACTTTATCACTAATATTTCTTAAAATATATCGTAATTATACCGTTTTGGATAGTATTTAACTAGTTTCTTTTATTGTAAATCTAAAATAAGAGTTAACCTCGAAACGTCAGTGTGAATTTTCCGACATGGGGGGTTGTCAGTTTAGCTGCGCGCGCATGTGATCGATAGACGTAAAGAGGTTGTATAGGTATCCAAGGTTCCTAGGTTCTGTCTAAAGAAGTCAACATCATAATCAGTTTATTTCAGATCGTTACGGAAGATAAAGTAAAAAATGTTAATCTGATGTTAGAATTTTGTAATTAAAACAGCATAAAATAGCACACTACATGTTACTACTGCTAGGACTCGGGGTCTTCTCACGCAAAGAGAAAGTCCGGTTTGAAGGGCAATGTTTCCAGAGAAATTACAGGTCTTAGAAATAGAACATCGTAGGCCTCAGTGCTAGGTAATGATTTGGACTCTTCATATTCCAATAGCTACGTGTCACTGTGCCGTTATGTGGCAAGCATGTTGCTTACCATCAGGCACATGTCCTAAGCGTCTCGAAACTCTTTATTTAAAAAAAAAATATCAAGTCCCAGTACAGGTTGGTGGATGACAAATTACTTCGAAAGATTGTAGGTACATGTCAGTTTCCTCATGATGTTTTCCTTCACCGTTTTTTAAGTTAGCGGTATTACGCAAATGACTTCGAAAAAAAACGTGATGCGCGTGGGATTTGAACCCGGGGGCTCCGGTTCGGCAGTCGCCGTTCTTCAGACTAAACCGGCCGTAACTTTAACAATTACACTAAAATTGTAAAATTAAGCGAACGTTTTTAAACTTTTATAAGTTTACACTTGACCGCCATCGCTGTCAACCAGCAACCAGTACAGCTCTGAACAACCAGCGTAGGTGCATTAAAAGAACTGTCTGTAAAAGCCTCCTGTACATATTGATCATCTGAAGATTTAAAAAAAAATATTCGTACATTAGCTAGGTTGTTATGAAGTATTGTTATTTATACCTATATCCCTCAAATATCACTGAACTTATTATATGTAAAATGTATATAAAAACTACAGTATAAAACCAGTATATAGATAGTGTCTTTCAAATTACATATTATGTACAAAAACTTACAAATATGTAAAGGTCAGATTTAATATTGTTTCAGTAAATATAAAATTAATACATAATAATATTAATTATAGTGTAGAACCATTGACGTAGAAATAAAGTTGGGTAGAACTCTAAGTACAGTCCGCTTGGTGAAGTACCACATCTTTGCCAGTGGTTCTACCACGCCAAGCAGTGATGTGCAAACATTACTATGTTCCGGTTTGAAGGAAAATGTTTCTTGACACTTTTATGACACTCGACTAGCTCTCCTTTCAAATCGTGTCAAAATCGGTTCATCCGGTCGGAAGCTACGACGCCCTAGAAAAACAGACACACACATTCACAAACACGGTAAACTCATAACAACCCGTCGATTTTGCGTTGGGTTACAAAATCGAAGACCACAAATGTACAAATACACAGAGACAGACACACTCCCCAAAACTAAAACTACTTTTTTTACGTCCGCGGCTAAAAAACTGTTAAACATAAAGCTAGTTTTCACAATCAATTCCGACACGAAAAAACAATCCGACCCTACAACATTCACCGGGCAAATAAAGCAACCAGCCAATCGTGACCCACCCACTGCAAACATCTGCTTCTAGCATCGAAAACCAGGACAGCTCAAGCTAAGTTTGTCACTTTAACAACCGGCATACGATACGGCGAGTGACGCCACGTAATGTCGGTGACCTTTAAATATGTACTATCTCTCTCTACCACGCTGAGAAAGACAGAGGCGGCACGAATGAGACGACACGGCCGGCCGAACGAACGTGTTTCCGAAGCAGTGACGGACCGAAGTGAATAGCGTGAATAGTGTGTTACGTCTTTTAGTCCGATTTTACAAAATGAAGCAATTTAAATACGATGTCGTGAAATTAATAGAGAATATTAGGGATCGGCCATGTTTGTGGGATAAGGCAGCTGAAAATTATAAGGATCGCGTCGAAAGGAAAACAGCTTGGATAGAAATATTCAACATTCTTGACGAACGATATGAAGAAATGTCGTCGGATGACAAACGCTTGACAAGTGAGTAATGAAAACACGCCAAGATCGTAGAAGATACATTTCGTACCTATACAGGCTATAGGGCTATAGGTACACGATTGTATTCACAACTAGCCTCAGCATACAACTTTGTTCGTGTAGAGTTTAGGAAAAATCTATTCCTTATGGAACTCTATATGTATTTAAACTTTTCTAGAATTTGTTCTATCCTAGATTGATATTTTGGTTCTTTTCAAATTTCAGCCAAAACCTTGCCATATTTCCGACGTGATTGAGCGACAAACATTCAAACTTTCTCGTTTATAATAATAGTAATAGGTTGTTTAATAATTCTATTTATTATTATTCATAAGTTATGTTTGTATAACAAAAAAATCAATTTTTTTAATGTTCCTACTCCCAGAAACAATGTAGATACACAACAGACACCTTGTCTTGTTGGTTGTACCTAAATGT